>BSQZ01000020.1:9704806-9717306 GCA_033239005.1 Lamellibrachia satsuma | reverse complement strand
GTACCCACAAATGCGAAGGAATGATGAAAAACGACTTCTTCCAAAGATGAAAATACGATCTAAAAACATAATATGTATGCAGTTTGAAATACAACATAAACTAATCGTCAAAGTGGTATATAAATATTGTCTAGAATACATATTGTCATCATGCTTTGTATAAATACATTATTGTCATCATGCTTTGTATAAATACATATTGTCATCATGCTTTGCATAAATACATATTTTCATCATGCTTTGTATAAATACATATTGTCATCATGCTTTGTATAAACACAGTATTCTATTAAATGGTATGCATCCAATATATGCCAATTATGCAATACTTTATTAAAACGATTTAAAATTGTACGTGGTCATCTCATCAGTACAAGCCTATATGGCAAGACGCGGAAAAGGCATAAATGATCTCCGTGGTCAGTGAATTGTATTATTGAATAATTATACTAAGTTCTGTATTTGATGCGTATTACATTATTATTTATTATTCGTGTTATTCTCAGTTCTGCAATGAGTGTTAACATTTTAGTTTTGATGATAACATCCATGTAACGTATCTGAATACGATTTAATTCTACCTCTGGTGTTGGGGCTGACAGGTCTACCAACTGAAACAAAGCTCGCATCAACAACTCGGCCTCAGGATGTTTGGCGTGGAAGACGTGTTGCATCATGACTGTGTAACAGTCTGCAGTGTGTGCCGTGCCTAATGCATCAATCATCGTCTGGCGGACAACTTCCGACTGCCCCTCCTGAAGGTACTTCACAGTCAGCGTGTCGATGTCCTCCCGACTCAGACGTTTCAACATCGTGACGAGTTGACGGAAGCATGGCAAGCCGATGTGCGTGTCTACACAACATGACGGAGCGGGTGAGTATAAATCATTGTGCGCTTCCACAATACTGGGCAACAGAATGAAGACTAGTGCATTGACAACTACCTGGGGAAATGCATTGTTTTGTCAAAGTACTAACTTTGGGTGGGAAACATATTTTTGTCATTCTCGACACTCGACCAGTTGTAAACGCAATTGTCTTCGTTATGTTACCCAGCGTCGTGGAAATGCACAAATGGCATAATTATATGTTGATGCATGTTTTTTGAGCGATTATTAATGTTGTATTTATTGAACCTGACATTCGCATGATAACCACAAGTTTGCTCAACCGTCGGCTGCAGTCTTTGTTCGATTCACTCACCGGAAGCACGCGCTTTGACGATGCAGCTGAAGTTTCCTTTGATTTTTTCCTCAATATCGCCCAGGCGAAGTTTCCTCGGCGGTATCTGAAACAGTTCACCGACCAAAATAACTCATACTATAACGATCCGTAACTTACAAAACGAATTGTTTGACTAAAGGATTACATAGGTTATGTTATACCTACTTTAACCTATAATACAATTTCGCATAACAATAGCAATATTAAGATCATTAAGCCAACGAGTTTTTTTTACCAGGAGTCTTCACAATAAACATGAAGCACGTTAAGTGTATGTGTGTGTGTGTGTGTGTGTGTGTGTGTGTGTGTGTGTGTGTGTGTGTGCGTGCGTGCGTGCGTGCGTGCGTGCGTGCGTGCGTGCGTGCGTGCGTGCGTGTGTGTGTGAGAGAGAGCTTGCTTGCCATTGCTCACCGTCATGTACGTGTCCGTAGTCGACATGTATTTTAAACTAATTCTGATTAAATAATATGTCGTATATGACACATATATAAGTTAATAGTAACGCACTCCAGCACTTGGAACGAGAATTAGAAACAGGCTACGCAGTTAAACATTCTAAAGAGAAAGATTTCATGAGTGGTTAGCTTAACACGAATACGGCTACTTACACATAATTGATTATCCGACAACAGAAATGTTCTCCCATTATTGAAGATCGCGCCTGCCATTATTTGTCACATAAAAAAATATTCTTACCGGGTCTACTTTCAGAGTTCCGTCCTTCATATCGCTCAGAATATCATCTCCGACGTCATCCTGTCTAGTTCTCATCACCTTGTCAGCTCTGACAAACATCAACAATGATGTGGATGTTCCTCCCATCTTAGGCAAACCTGAAGCACACAACCAATCCAATGCCCAACTTCTAATGTTTTAACTCTTCAACAGCTAATGCTAAGCATTAAGTGATTTGCTAACATGCATGCAGTTTGGTGAATCATAGCTTCATCAAAACAAGTGGCAGAATAACCAATGCATATGCAACATTGAGTTTCTTTATTTTTTCTAACTTTTTCTAACCATTAAAACATTTATGTAATGTTGGCAAACCACACCCCGTATTGTTTTAAATATGTATATTACAACATTTATGTAATGTTGGCAAACCAAACCCCTTATTGTTTTAAATGTATACATTACAAAATAATTGCTATCATGCATTAGTTTGTACCTATTGTATACATCATAACAAAAACAACGGTTTCACGATGAATACATTTAATCGAATTAAAGAATATCCTTTCGGATTGTTCGTGATAAAATGTCTTGAACATACTGAGTTGTGCATTTCCATTTTTCAAATCTTCCGTCGCATCACGAAAGGTTGGGTTGTAGCTACAATTTAAGACAAGTTATATTAACCAAAGCACCACTTACTATGCAAAAAAATATATATATAAGAGATACCTGTCTGCTACTTATTAACGCATTTGTTAACCGAGTGGTGTCGCCACTGCCAGTCACTTATCCAGGCGACTCTCTTATCGCGACATATTTTCCATATATTGTTTGTCTCACTTAACCACACAGCGTCGCTAATGCATGACATCCATTGACAAAATTGTGTTTTCATTAATTAAAACGATTCGTATGATATATAGACAATTAAATCGATTACCGACTGATTACCGATTACCAGGAATTGCCATTTTAGTTGCATAATCCGGTATTTGTCAGTTGGTAGGATATTAAAACATTTTACCAGGTACTCGACTGTTACGCGTGGTTCATATAAATTAACCAAGTATAAGCGTTCTCATTTTATAAATGCATAAGTACCTCTGTGCCAGTTGGTTGGGCGAGTGAAACGATTCTTTTGTAGTAATCTTCATGGGAATGTGCGTCATCGTATTAAGGCGAATCAGCTGTAAGGTAAGCGAAACGTAAGTCACGTCAATATATCAACAAGGCTCTATATGTTAGCATTCTACATTAGCAACATTTTAAACCGAATTTGTGTCATTACACGTTGACTTGATATTCTTTCACGGTAAAACACTATATGCTTTGTAATGCCAGGATGTAGCAACTTCGATGACTAGAATTTTGTCAACTATTAATTGTTGCACCTTTGTGTGACCTTGATCAGCGTTCTCCAGAGCTTTCGTCTGTTTGATTTTGGTGAAGACGATCTCTTGAGCCAGCGGCTTTGCTTGGTACACTGCTGAATGAATGCCTGTAAAGAAAAACCGTTATATGTCAATTGCATGCAATTGTCATGAATACTCACTAGTGCGCAACATTGCAGAACATTTATTACTTCAATCTTTCTAATTGGTTTTGCTATTTCTGCATAAGTATTGTATATAGTTTTTGTTCGAAATAACTTGTTTTATTTTACAATTAATATCATCTAGGTGGCGTCATTGGAATTCCTCAACGCTATGTCTTCTTAGCACCAGCGTAAGAAAACCTTAATGTAGTTGTATGTTCTATGAAGAGTTGTGTTGCTGTTGCCGCTGCTTAATGCGCACGGTTGATATTCTTACAAACAACCGAAACTCAACCAGCTTACTGATAATGGTAAGCCTTTAGTACCCGACACTGATACCTTCATGTCCTGATTCGTTGACGCGGTACGCCCAGCGAGACTTGGCTTCCTTGTTGGTGTCTGACACGACCAACTTCGACGACAATGTTCCCAGGATGATCTTCTTCAATGTCAAACTCACGGCATCCTCGTCTTTGGCATAAAACACCCGTCGAATCTCACCACTCCCTGTCATGTCGAACGTCATGCTTGCCGAGGAGGAAACACAAAAAGATGTTCTCGTTTTATCACGAATGAAATACTAATACTAAATGTAATTTGATAAAACTTTGCATGAATTATTTTGTTTACGTTTCTTTCACATAACGTATCTCTATTGTGTCGACGATATCGGTACAACGATCCAGTTGTAACTAGATTTTTATATTGATGTATATGTGTCAAATTACAGGCATGTACATACCTTTTGTTTGAAATAAGTTCCGGCATGTCTGGTTTGAAATCTGGATTTCAAAAAGAAAAACATTCGGTTACACATTACATATTTCACATCATAATATAAAGTATGAATGTTGACTAAATAAAAGTAATTTGATGTTATGGAGGAAATATGACAACCATTACGTATAATAATACCTGCGTTTCCAATATTTAGCCTAAATATAATGCCGCACAGGAAGCTCATATACACATGTATCGCATTATGGTTATTCCGCGATTAAAAGGAAATAACATTTACACCACGAATTAATTATTTGGACAAAGCGAATATCATAAGCCTAGTTCGGAAACGTTATTCTTTAGGTGGCAATATTCTGTGTGCGAAGATGCAATTATCATATAAAGCAGCCTACATACCCGTGCCTTGCTTATTCACCAGGACGTTGTACTTATTCACTTTCAGTCGACATCGCTGTGACTGATTGCCAGACAGTAACGGTGCAATCAGCAGCTGAAAAGTATTATTACTTTCATTACACATGTCACCGAAACAGCCATCACATACAATAAACGGTACATTTAATTGAATGAATTTTTTTACTATTTAATCTGATCACTGTGATCTCAGTCACATCCATCCATGCAATGACATATACCCCTACAGGGAGTGAGCTACGGCAGTAGTGTTGTACAAATGGCCTGCACCGACCGCTAACAGCTTCGGTCGCGGGAGGTAGAGTCAGTGGGTTAGAGATAGAGACGACCACTTTTTGAGGCTACGACTGGTTAAACATTTACTCCCTGTGTGGGAGTGTTTTCTTCCCCGGCACAGACACTAGGTAGAATGGACCAACTGCTTGTAATGTCTTTTCCGAACACGCAAATTGGGTTGAACGAAATTGTCCACGCTTCGAAACGGGGGAAGGTGGAATGGAACCACCTTCCTCACGATCGACAGACGGGACTCTAACCTAAGACCACATCGCGACCACCATACTCGTCCTTGGAATATAAATGTGTCAAGTGTCTGAGATGCGTCCTTACAATAGGCTTACAGTGCATTATACCATATAAACATTGTAAATGGTGCCATTGTTAGATTAGCACTACAACGAAGAACAAACTTCTGGCGCCATGATACGTCTTAACAACGTCCATTTAAATAGGCTGTTAACGTATGGTTTGTGCAAGCACATTGGGGTATCACTGACTTAAATGTCAGACTGTGACATATAAATTAACGGACGACCTCTTCACAAAGTGCGTCTTTTAAAATAATGCGTTCATGAATATCGGTTACTGGGGGTAACTCAGTGGTTTATTTTCTACCGGCCACTATACTAACGGGGACTGACTGAATGAACGAGTTTCTTATAGTAGCGCTGTATACTGTTCGTCGGCTATGATTACCTTTTGTGTCGTGAGTATATTTAAATTTATGTTTGTAAGTGGCTGACATAATTGAAATACAATGAATAATTGGACAACTTATGTTTGTAAGTGAGTGACATATTTGGAATACAATGAATAATTAGACAACTTATGTTTGTAAGTGGCTGACATAATTGGAATACAATTAGTAATTAGACAACTGAAGATTACTACGACTGTTTTTGGTGGGCGGTGAAATAACCGCGTATCAATGCCAACACGTGTTTGATCGTGTAGACAGCATATATACACATCACCAGTCCACGTGTGCACAAAAACTGCACACATTTTGAATTACCAGTTGTTCTGAATCAATTTGTCCGACTTTTGCAAAGCATAGGGGCCTACTGTTCGAAATATAAAAGTTGTACATATACATTCAGTCGATTCCACAGGCGGCATTGCCGAACACATCGAACAACAATTGCAACTGTATCGAACGTTTAATTCATCGTATTTGGTTTAACGTCCAAAATTGTAAAATCGTATTCGTCAGTGCGAACTCTGGGGGATAACGGAATTCTGGCGAGAGAGGAATATGTTAGGGTAATGTGGAATGTCATATGATGTGGAATGTCATATGAGGCTTGCGTGAATGGTGAATATAGCGTGGACACAATGGACACGCAGGCCTCTGGGGACTGCTGGAAGTGTGACGAGAGCGGGGAGACATTGGACACGCAGGCCTCTGGGGACTGCTGGAAGTGTGACGAGAGCGGGGAGAAGGGCGTGAAGTATGACGACAGGGTGGACCAGTGCGACCGTGGGGACTGCTGTGACAAGTACGGGGATTGTCGGGACAGCGGATACAATAACCAGGCACTGTAAGACAGTATGCACTGTGAGAGGGATGGGTAATAAGGAATGTGAGGACAACGGGGAGAGTAAACAGAGCAACTGGGATATTAACAGTAGCAGGAACACCGGTGGCAATGGCGCTAACCGTGATGATGCGAATGGGAGAAGCAGCCGCAGCAGCAGCAGCAGCAGCAGCAGCAGCAGCAGCAGCAGCAGCAGCAGCAGCAGCAGCAGCAGCAGCAGCAGCAGCAGCAGCAGCAGCAGCAGCAGCAGCAGCAGCAGCAGCAGCAGCAGCAGCAGCAGCAGCAGCAGCAGCAGAGGAAAAGTGTTATGGCGACAGCATTGGTATTTAGAGCAGTACGCGGGCCGTGGTGAGGACTTCAATGGCACCACTTGCAGGGCTGCTGGACAGTACGGGGCCGTGGTAGCAGGGCTGCTGGACAGTACGGGGGCCGTGGTAGCAGGACTGCTGGACAGTACGGGGGCTGTGGTAAGGACATCAATGGCACCACGTGCAGGGCGGCTGGACAGTACGGGGACCGTGGTAAGGACATAAATGGCACCACTTGCAGGGCTGCTGGACAGTACGGGGGCCGTGGTAGCAGGGCTGCTGGACAGTACGGGGGCCGTGGTAGCAGGGCTGCTGGACAGTACGGGGGCCGTGGTAGCAGGGCTGCTGGACAGTACGGGGGCTGTGGTAAGGACATCAATGGCACCACGTGCAGGGCTGCTGGACAGTACGGGGGCCGTTGTAAGGACATCAATGGCACCACGGGCAGGGCGGCTGGACAGCGGCAGTATCACATTTCTGTGATTCTGTTTTGTTGCGCCACTGAGCTCAGGTTCATGAGGATATAGGCGCCATAGAAGTTAATTAATATTATTATTTACTATAACTTCCAAGAAAGGCCCTGTTTTGTTTCTCATTGGGAAACCGCCCGTAACAATCTAAATCTCGTTTTTACACACTTACACATATGTTTCGCATAACACACATATACTCTGATTGTTGACATACTGCCTAAATTTCGTGTCGATGTTATCAGAAATATGGGCATGACTGTGTATATACTTTATGGAATAGAACGCATACCGCCTACGTATGTTATACATAAACCAGTACTTCCATCGACAGCTGTGTTCACAAACCCTCATTGATATAATACAATACATATACTTTATGGAATAAAACGCATACCGCCTACGTATGTTATACATAATCCAGTACTTCCATCAACATATGTATTCACAAACCCTCATTGATATAATACAATACAATACATACAATAGCATTTATATCGAATCAGGTTTAGTGTTAAAATTACTAAGAAGGCAAATACATTTTACCAACCTGCGCGGATACTTTGATGAGTGCGACGTCTTTGATGTGTGTGAAGCCCTCGTACTTGTACGTGTATTCGGTGTCCGGCTGGAACCACACGGTGTGCTGGGCTTCAGGACACAAGACGGCGTTCAGCGACAGGAATAAAAACATGTAGAGACAGAACCGCCATACTACAGTGCCTTGCATGGTTCGACGGAGCCCTCGGTGTAACGGTCGCACGCTTGTTACTCGCGGAATCAACTTTGAATGGGGCACACCAGACACGCACGTTGAGGAGAAGTGCCACTACTGCTGTCGTCACGCTACAGTGGTTCACGGGGGGTACAGCGCTGGTCACTGAACGTGGACAAGTCAGTAGTCCCGGTACACACAACCGGTTCTACTGCTGATGGTGACTTCTATTGGACACTGTATGGAAGTCGACAACACAATGTTGGTTGAAGAATATGAAACATGTAGGAATATGTATATAAATTAAAATATTTAAAAGACTCTGGCCTGTTTTACAGTTAGTGTTTTGTAATGATGAGCCAGTTAGTGCATTCGTTTTTAAAATGTTTTAAAGAAATTAAACAAGATTTTGACAACATTGTTATCCAGAACGTGAATGTATGTATATTTAAAGTTAGTGCACCTTTCCATGCGTTTGTGCATAAACGCACACGCACGCACACACGCACGCACGCACGCACGCACACACACACACCCATCCGGGTGTGTGCGTGCGTGCATGCTTACGTGCGTAAGGTTGTGTGTGCGTGCGTATGTATGCGTGTGCGTGTGTCGTGTTTATTACCGTATTTTATGCCCTTGTTTACAATTTAATACGTGACATACTATATCAACATCGTTAACACATGCACATACGAATGGTTAATGCCGAGGTTACTAGCTAGGCGCCATTCCGTAGGCATGGCACGGAAAGGTTACAAAAGTACAAAATAACACATAACACACAAATAAAAGTGTTATGAAAGTGCTATATACGGTCGCGTTGGTAAAAAGGGGATGATGAAGAATTAGTAAAAGGAGCATATAACAATTTGTTTCATTAAGGTGAATTACATTTCACTAAGAAATGTAATGGTTGAAAAGGTAAAATTGTGCAGTACACCCTACTGGTTCTTGCCTATGTTGTCTATGTCTACTGGTTCTTGTCTATGTTGGTGTTAGCACAATCATAGTTGCTTGTTTGCTCACATCACATTTTAAATGTTGTGATACAAATGTACGTGCGTTCGTTTCTGTGTGCGTGCATGCGTGCGTATGTGCGTATGTGCGTATGTGCGTATGAGCGTTTGTGTGTGTTTGTTTGCTTGTGTGTGTGTGTGTGTGTGTGTGTGTGTGTGTGTGTGTGTGTGTGTGTGTGTGTGTGTGTGTGTGTGTGTGAGTGTGTGTGTGTGAGTGTGTGAGTGTGTGTCCGCGCTCGTGGTTGAATCTTATATCACTTTTTATATAACTTTTCGTCGCTTTGAATATTAATGTTTAATGCTATTATGATCGTTCTAGGCAAAGCATATATTGTATCCTCAACTATCCGAGTGTTAGGTTGGAACCACGAAGTAGCGTCCCTGTGAACAAGTGAATTAATCTTTATCGCACTTCACCATAGCTTCGACTGATCTGAGCTCAGTGTGACACCCTTCATTAATATCGGCAGTCCTTTTAACTTTCCTTCACCGATTCAGAATCATGGCAATAAAAGTCCGAAAGATAAATTATGTTAAAAGCCTGGTTCTATATGTGTAAGGGCAGCGACAGACACTTAATTGAGTTGCTCGGGTGTAGCTTCAGAGAAATGTGCTTTAATTATTTGTCGATTTGGCTACACCGTGGAACTAAATGCCAGCATGACATACATCAATACGTACGGTGCAGTTCGCTATTTATCATGTGGAGTCGCTATCATCATCATTAAAAGTAATGGATGTCTCGAAAAATACCCTGGGAACTCCCAAGCATTCGAGTAGTTCGTACGTAGGTTATTTAGCATGTGAAGTCGTAATCAACATCATCAAAACTAATGGATGTCCGAATTCCCGAGCGCCTGAATAAAGGAACATTACTATCTAGTGTATGCGCAGTATAACATTGAACAAGGTTGCTAAAAAAAAACAGCGCAAACAAACAGCTCTCTCTTATTTCAACGACATGCAAAACCAGTTGCAGTTAATGTTCAGGTGTCCATTGTATTTCAATTGTGTCACTTGTCAACATCAATATTAAGATACTCACTACACTAAAGGTAATCATGACACTCAGTCAGCCAGTCCCCGTTAGTATAGTGGTGAGTATCCCCGCCTGTCACGCGGGAGACCGGGGTTCAATTCCCCGACGAGGAGGTGAAATTTTTTAAGGGCTAATTATATATAATATATGAGTTTAGCGCATATATATATATATATATATATATATATATATATATATATATGTATATGTAATTAGCCCTTAAAAATTATATTATCTATAATTAGCCCTTAAAAAATTTCATATATATATATATATATATATATATATATATGACATTTTAAGGGCTAATTATAGATAATATAATTTTTATAAGGAGCTAATTATATATAATATATGAGTTTAGCGCATACATATATATATATATATATATATATATATATATATATATATATATATATATATATATGTATATATATATATATATATGTATGCGCTAAACTCATATATTATATATAATATATGAGTTTAGCGCATATATATATATATATATATATATATATATATATATATATATATATATATATATATATATATATATATGTATATATATATATGTATGCTAAACTCATATATGAGTTTAGCGCATATATATATATATACATATATATATATATATATATATATGTATATATATATATATATATATATATATATATATATATATACATATATACATATATATATATATATATATGTATATGTATGTATATGTATATATGTATATGTATATATATATATATATATATATATGTATGCGCTAAACTCATATATTATATATAATTATCCCTTAAAAAATTTCGCCTCCTCGTCGGGGAATTGAACCCCGGTCTCCCGCGTGACAGGCGATTACCTTTCGTGTAGTGAGTATCTTAATATTGATGTTGACAAGTGACACAATTGAAATACAATGGACACCTGAACATTAACTGCCACTGGTTTATATATATATATATATATATATATATATATATATATATATATATATATATATATATATATATATATATATATATAAGATATAAGTTTACGAAAATAACTGGGTGAGAAGAAACGCGGGAGTGAAAAGAATGTACAAGCGAAGAATGGAGGAGCTGAGGAGGGAGTTAGTGTGAAAGAGAGTCTCACGAAGAAACTGTTGAGGAGCCGGCTAAAGTGGCCTTGGCACGTGGAAAGAAAGGAAGGGGAACGGTTAACGAAGACAGCAGATTTGCTTAGAGTGGAGGGTAGAAGGAGAAGAGGAAGACAAAGACTGAGATTTGAGGACTACGTGAAGACAGATTAGGCGGTAGTGGAAGGGGAGTGGAGACGATTGGTGGAGACGGCCGTGAAAAGGACCTCACCCCGGACTATAATGATAAATAGGATAGCAACAACACGAATAATGGTTGGACTAATCCACGCACCATCTATAAACAGTCGCGTAGCAAAAAGAAATGAATGCATAAATATAGGACGGTAAAACAAGTCGAAAGGCATATAACAGTTCGCTATTACCATCGTCAAAAGTAATGGATGTCTCGAAAAATACCCCGGGAATTCCCAAGCATCTGAGTAAAGGAACACTACTATCTAATGTATGGACAATATTTAACAAGATTGCCAAAAATTACATCGCAAACAACGTAAATATTGGGCGATACGACGCTTAATCGATCAGTTGAATAAATCTAATTTTGAAAGCGATCGACCACGTGTTGGCTTGATACGCCGTTATTTCAAGGATATAGGTAAAACCAGTGGCAGTTAATGCTTAGGTGTCTAATTATACATTATATTCAATTGTGTCACTTACCAACATCAATATTAATATGCTCACTAAACGAAAGGTAATCGTAGCCGAACAGTATACAGGGCTACAATAAAGACAGTCTTAGATGCAGCGCCAGTCCCCGTTAGTATAGTGGTGAGTATCCCCGCCTGTCACGCGGGAGACCGGGGTTCAATTCCCCGACGAGGAGGCGTATTGTTTTAAGGGCTTGTGGGACTAGCCCACGCACCATCTGAGGTTTTCCATTTGGGTAGATGGAAGATATATTTTTCAGGCTTTCACTGACATTGAGTAAAGTGAAACTGTGACTCCGACGAGAAAGATAAGGAAGACACATTGTTTATTAGGCCTGTAACCAAATACGAACATATATATAATAATCAATAACGCTTATTCGGGCATTATTGTAAAAGGATGAGCTTACGAAGGAATAAACCCTCCAAAAGGGCGATACACTCTGCAACTGCACAATTAAATGTCATATTTTACTGTTTCGGTGTTTTGTTTCGTGCATCTGTTGTAAAAATAACTGAACACAATCGTGGTTAGGTTCTGAAGTGTCTAAGTATCCATTGTTTTCCATTTATGTCAGCAACTCACATATGTAACTATAACACGACATTGCAATCTTAACCGACGAAACGTATGTAGATTCAAAATGAAAACACGTCGCTGTTAGTACAGTGGGGAGTTTAAGTGCTAGTTTTATATATATATATATATATATATATATATATATATATATATATATA
>BSQZ01000020.1:9639806-9699806 GCA_033239005.1 Lamellibrachia satsuma | reverse complement strand
CACACGCGCGCACGCACGCACGCACACACACACCACAGCATTTAAAATATGATATGAGCAAACAAACAACTATGAGTGTGCTAACACCAGCATAGACATGAACAAGTAGGGTGTACTGCGAAATGTTATCTTTCCAACAATTACACGTCTTCGCGAAATGTTCGCCTTAACGAAACGAACTGTTATGTTCCTTTCGACTTGTTTTACCACTCCTACGTCATCCCTTTTTTGTTGCAACGCAACTGTTTATAGATGGTGCGTCGACTAGTCCAACCATTATTCATGTTGTTGCTATCCTCTTTATCCGTGTTGTCCGGGGTGAGGGTGGCACCGATACCGGGCGTTGATCCCGTTTCACTGCCACCACCCGTCTCCACTCCCCTCTACTCCTCGCCTTCATTCTCCACTCCCCTCTCATTACCGCCAAATCTCAGTCTCGGTCTTCCTCTTCTCCTTCCACCCTCCACTCTAAGCCCATCCGCTCTCTTCGTCAATCGTTCCCCTTGCATTCGTTCCACACGTCCAGCCCACTTTAGCCGGCTATTCACTAGATTCTTCGTGAGACTCTCTTTCACACCAACTTCCTCTCTCAGCTCCTCCATTCTTCGCTTGTGTATTCTGTTCACTCCCGCAATTCTTGTCATCCAGTTAGTCTAGCAAACTTGTATAATATATATGCACTAAAATCATATATATATATATATATAACTAGCACTTAAAAAAATTACGCCTCCTCGTCGGGGAATTGAACCCCGGTCTCCCGCGTGACAGGCGGGGATACTCACCACTATACTAACGGGGACTGGCTGGATGTATGCTCGTCTTTACTGTAGCGCTGTATACTGTTCGGCTATGATTACCTTTCGTGTAGTGAGTATCTTAATATTGATGTTGACAAGTGACATAATTGAAGTACAATGGATAATTAGACACTTGAAAATTAACTGCGACTGGTTTTACCTGTCCTTGAAATAACAGCGTGCCAATACTAACACGTGCTCGATCGCTTTCAAAAATTAGGTCTTTAAATAATCAATTAAGCGTTTTATCGCCCAATATTTGCGTCCTGATGATAGAGTGGTGCCTGTTTGCGATGTATTTTTTGGCAATCTTGTTCAATATTGTACCGCGCAGACACTAGATAGTCGTGTTCCTTTATTCAGACGCTCGGGAATTCATGGGGTATTTTTTGAGACATCCATTACTTTTCATGTAAATTTACATTTCGTGTAAATAGTATAAACTCTGAGTGGACAAATATAACAAGTGGAATTCCACAGTGCAGTGTCTTAGGACCGATCCTATTTGTTTTATACATAAATGATCTTCTTGAGGATATAGTTTCGAATGTATACATGTTTGCTGATGATACAAAGGTTTTCAAAACGACTGGCTGAAAGTTTGCATGTTTTCACTGTGGCGCTGCATAATGTTCGTCGGTCAAGATTACATGTTGTCCTGTTATATATCTACATTTATTTCTATGAGTGGCTGACGTAGTTAGAATAAAATGGATCATTAGACTACTATAAATTACCGCAACCCCGTGCTGGATTGATGGCAATCGAACTAATTCAGCCTGTTCACACAATCAATCGTCGTATCGCCCCATATTTACGTTCTGGTGGGAGAGACAGAGGCGGACTGGGCTGATGTGGAGACAAATGAGCTGTGGAGAAGAACCGCTCTGTGCATTGCAGGGATTGGTGAAGCAACAAGGATAAGCGTAGATCGTAGACAGACTTGGACATCGGACAGTACGCCGCATCTCATGGTGAAACATGCTGAACTCAAGCAGAGCGCTGCTACATCTGCAACAATGGCTGATTCCCAAAGACTGGTCAACGCAGCTGCCCGTGGTGACTGGTTAAGAGGGCTGGAGGAAGCCATGAAAGAGGCCACCATTATTTATGTGTACACACATGTGTACTTACATGTGCATCCTTGTTGTACTCACAATAGATTCATCTGCACCTGTATATTGTGTGATTGAATGTATTAGCAACAATTTCAATGTTGTCATGTGTTCAGTAGGCGTAATCCACACGAGTGAATACAAGGTCGACTACATTATATTTTATTTCTTGACACCAACAACACCTAACGACATTTGAAAACCGAATTAACACAAAAAGTATTTAGACCAGGATTAAACATTGTCATTCGACATTCTTGCGGTTGTGATGTATATCTTACTACACTTAACGTCCGCATGTAAAACTATGAATAATAAACCACCGCTTGTTGTAGATTACACAACAGCGAAACACAAACATAGAACAATTCCCACCACAGTGTTGTTTTAAATCATACAAGCATCTCGCCGTACTCTGGCATTAGTAAAACCCCATTTAAATCGAACCACGTGACATCAAGATCAGTTGGGTTAGTTTTGTAATCACGTTATTGTGTAATGTAATAACTTGAAAATTACACATTACAAATAGGCCTACAGTGAAAGCTCACAGTAGGCTATATGTTCATTCTGGTTAATATGTTTTACGTATATCATGTTACGACACTCCACAAACCTCAATAAAGCTCCTAATGTCATTGCAAAACACCTTATATCTCTGAAACGGTGCACCATTTCCACCGACAAATCCCCACCGCCATTAATGCCACAAGAATATACTACTAAATTAACTATCATCATATTTTCACTTAGTCCCACAACAGGCTATGCCATGCCTTGCAATTACTTATTTCGTCATTTCAGCTGACTGGTAGTACCGTAAATATTAAGTGAACAATGATACAATAACCAAACCTTCAATAATTGCAACTCCAATGTTAGGACATTACTAATGATCAGAAAGGTAATATATTAACACCTAAGTTGGAAACATAAAGAGTTTCCTGTTTTAGTACCGGTTATTAAAGGGGTTGTGCACATAATGATTGTAATTCTCAATTTTCTTCAGTTTGCCTCGATTAACCTGTCACCGGATTTCGTAGGCACACTAATGTAAAATGACCCGTACGTTTTGAATCCCCTGTCATAACACTCGAAGCTAGCGTAGCTCATGAATTTCCTGAACAATGACAGCTCACTATAGAAATATTCACGTCCAACAATCGACAAACCGTCTTTGTCTGGCAGCAGTGCGGGATACGACTCGAGGTCGGTACCGCGGTCGATCGCCCACCGGTTGGAGGTCTGGTGAGTGACGTTGCAGAAGCCAGAGTCAACCAGGCAGTCGATGCGGTCTCGGAACATAATTTCATGCAGATCAATGCAGCTGATGGACGTTTGTTTGTAGAGTGGCAGTATCTTCTTCATCAGGCACTTGTTGATGATCTTCAGCCATTTGCGACCCTGAAACAAACACGTATCTGTGACCGACCGACCGACCGACCGACCGACCGACCGACCGACCGACCGACCGACCGACCGACCGACCGACCGACCGACCGACCGACCGACCGACCGACCGACCGACCGACCGACCCACCGACCGACCGACCGACCGACCGACCGACCGACCGACCGACCGACCGACCGACCCACCGACCGACCGACCGACCGACCCACCGACCGACCGACCGACCGACCGACCGACCGACCGACCGACCGACCGACCGACCGACCGACCGACCGACCGACCGACCGACCGACCGACCGACCGACCGACCGACCGACCGACCGACCGACCGACCGACCGACCGACCGACCGACCGACCGACCGACCGACCGACCGACCGACCGACCGACCGACCGACCGACCGACCGACCGACCGACCGACCGACCGACCGACCGACCGACCGACCGACCGACCGACCGACCGACCGACCGACCGACCGACCGACCGACCGACCGACCGACCGACCGACCGACCGACCGACCGACCGACCGACATTGTTAGTCTCGCATTCAAGCAATATTTCAATGGACAGCGGAATAGAGGGAGGCCACAAAAGAGGTGGAGTGACTAGATCAGAAATGATACAGGGCTTCCGCTTTTGACGGAATAGCGCTATGCTGTAAATAAAGTAAGATGGAATGATACAACCTCTTGGAGGACAGCGAACTCCCCGAGCAGTCAATAGGTCTATACATTTAAGTCAAGTTACGTAAGTCAAGCCATATATTCAGATCTCTGTTGAAGTACCCGGTTTTTAGTTGTTTAACACATACCACGGCAATTGCTCATCAGTTTCTTCTTCCAGAGGCTGTGATAATAGTTACCTCTGAATCGAAATATTCGCTCTGCAAGTCGAGATCTATACACAACTGAAGCTCGAAGTCGGCCATGTGACTCGCGCCAAACACGTCGCAAGGGAACCTTACGTGGAAACACGAGTAGAAACGACAGTCGCCGGCGTTGGCGTAGGCGATGCACTGGGAGGGCATATCTGGAGAAAGAAATAGTAGTGTGCTATGTAGGCTGTTTCGCCTACAAATCGTCGTAATGTATCGAGTCGGCTGGGATGGGCCAACACAGGAGTAAATAGAATTCAACCGAAGGCGTCAGTTTGGCGCTCTACACACCGAACACTAAACACCCGTTAATAAAGAAGATACTTCTTGACTAATAGTGCGTGTGCCAGTGCGCGTGCTCGAGTGCATGTGTGTGATATAGTTAGTGCGAGTGCGTGTGCGTGTGTGTGTGTTTGTGTATGTGTGCGTATGTGCATGTATTTGCTCACCATCCTGTACGCTGGCGGTCAGTTGTTTTGGCTCAAGACTTTGCCGCAGTTTGTCATAGCCGTCTTTCACAATCTCATCGAGGGCGCCAAGAAGACTTTTCTTCAACTCTTTGATGCAGTTCTTGCTGGTGTCTAACACCTGCATATAGTCACAAAGAAAACATTAATGTAATTACCTCAGTGTTAAAGTTGGCGAGCGAGCTCACGCGTATCTTGTAGGTTTACAAAATGTATTACTACAGTAGGGAAATGAGTAAACACATTAAAACAAGATAACTATGCATGCATGTGTATAGTAGAGGTTACCTGTTTCCACGCAGCTGCGGAATCTAGTCCCGCAAAGTCTTTCATCTCGTACACGGCCCACAGAGCATCCCAGTTTGAGGAGTCTGACGCCATTTTGCAGAACCCTACTCCGCTCTTGATGTAGCAATCGACGTGGGAGTCGAAGGCGATTCTCTTGATGGTGTCACAGTCGTGTGCTCCTTTGTAGAACGGCGCTATTGCTTTCATCAAACACTTTCGAACTTCTTCCACCCACACCTTTCCCTGGGAACATATGTTCAAGTAAGAAACAATAACATATGAAATTACTGTACGCACACACATGGATGTCCCCATTCGGAAGGAAATAATTTTAATTGCAAGGCCATACGTCTACATTACATCACAAGATGACAATACATAAACTTTTTTTTTATTAATCTGTTATAGTGATGTTCCTTATTACTTCCATCTACTACATAATATTAGTCAACAGCTTAAATTCACGAACACCACTGCCTTGTAACCTACTCACGTCGTCAGTAAATTTGTCGTAGTGTTCGGTGAATCTACTGCAATATCTGTAGCCATATCCTATGGCGTAGCCATCGTCTCCACAAGGAACTCTCGAGTCCACGCAGTTGTAAAACTTGCAATCACCCACCTCAGACAGTGAGGTGCATTCTGCAATTCATATTTGAAATCAGGTACTTGTATATATGTACTTCATACATGTCCACACGCATCGAAGTTGAATAAATACAGTATATGAGAGACGCAAGTACACGTGCATACATCCGTATTGAGTAACAGTATGATAAACTGCACGATTCTTCATTTGCGCCGTTAATCAATTGTACAAAGATAAACAGAGGGAAACAAATAAAAAGATAAACCAAATCGATCTGTGAACACCTTAAAGTTGAAGAGGCTGACCTTCCATCCCTAGTGAACAACCTACTGTTATGGAAACGGGTTCTCGATGTTCTGGCTCCTGTCGACCAATGACGACGTGATGATGATCAATTATTGTTGTTTCAACATATATTCACATTGCTTGTTTTATTGAAATCACATCATGTAGCCTCACTATAAAATGTATAACCACACGCATCGCAAATCATATATTCGTCTAAGACCAAATATGCCATTACGAGTTAGCTACTTTTGAATGCAAATAGCTTTCGAGCGAATTTTGGCGAACTGAGATTTGCGGGGATTAAAATGAGGAAGTGTTTCCATCCTACTCCAAAAGCCACCAACGTCAAACGAAGGCGGTCGTGACCCGACGTCCCTATTAATCGCCATCGCAGTGGTAATAGTCACTACCACTAAAATAACACATATTATATCTGCTTCAGCAATTACCTTGTCTCCTTTGGAAACATTTTGTGAAAAATATCCACAGTAACCTAAAGTCCAACTCTTACATTATTTTCGACTGTCCAGTGTCAAAATGCGGCGAAAAGGGGCAACAATGACTCCTCCTCTTCATATTATGATAATACAATTTATTTCGACTACGATTGTCGGACAGCGTGTTTCAACTAATTATACAGTCATCAGTATATGTGTAAATAATAATAAAACAACGCTGACAATTCATCTACTTCATATTATTCTTTCACAATTTGCTACTGGGGGAAATAAAAAAACATGTTATTCTAATTAGATTTACCCTGTATTTTGTGGACATATATTTATAACAATGAAAGTAGACCTAAATTTTACCCACCCATTTAGAGCAAACACACGGAATAATAAATAAATTTATATTTGGAATAACATATTTCACGTCGTCATATTCTTAAAGAAGCCTCTTACCTATCGTTTCCCAGAGATAAACTGACCGGACAGAGGATGCCTTAGTGTAGTCCTTTATCTGATGCATGTTTTTGCCGTCCCAGAGTCCGACTGAGCCGGTACTGCGGTCAGTCTGTGAGACATCAAGCATCAAGATGCCGCTCTGTCCGGTCACCTCCGACACTGACGAGACGGTCAGTGGATCACCGTACGTCCTCGTCAGGTAAGTCTTCAGCGCTGCCAGGTCGTATATATACACCTTCTTGTCGCGTCCGATGAATGCGCCCTGTGAGTTGTCCTTCGGGATGTGGTGGCCGTCCAGCTGGTTGAGCATGTAGGACAAGCGTAAACCGTCGATGGCCGCGAGTGTCTTGGTATTTTCTAACTGTAGTTTACCGGTCACTTTCTTGCGCAAATCAACGCCGCTTATGTCGCCACCCTCAGCTTTGTCACCCGGGTAAACTGCCACCAGAGTTCCGTATTTGGGCAGGAACCGTGACCCGGAAGAGGTGTCATCTAAATAATACATTTTTCAATATATTAATGTAAAAAGATAACAGTGAATATATCTGCAAACACATATATTAAACCTACTGGCCTACACGTTACCACACGGTTATCTGTGTACAGAGGAAGTATGCATACTTACATACATACATACATACATACATACATACATACATACATACATACATACATACATACATACATACACACATGAATGTATGCATGCATACACGCACAAAGCATGGACGCGTACACGTAGACTAACGCACGCTGACACGCTCGCACATACATATTTTAGAGGGGATTTCTAACCAACACTATTTCAGTGTTATGCTTACCACTGGAGGGTAACATGGTGTTGTAGAACGTATTCACGACTTCTTTTGCAGTCTGTCGACAATGAGATGATGAACACGCTGCTGACACTCGCTGTAAAAACGCATCTTTCTTGGCAAATATATCTTTGAACTGAACCAGTCTCTTTTGACTGGAGACAGATTTGTACCCGGCGCCGTAGTAGCGTTTTAGGACAGCGCTCAGTTTTAAGTGGCGCTTTGCCGCCAACCACTTGTGGACCCGCTCCCCGAGAACGACGCCGTCAATACCACCCAACAGGTCAGCGCGTGTTGTTTGTTTGTCCATCATTATACTCTTTGTGTATCGATACTTGGGCGGGCAACTGTCCCTGTCCCAAACTCCAGTCATTCCCATTATTTCATTCGGTTTATTCCACATCCACGCTCGCGAATTAGCTGCGGAAGCTAATGTGCCTGTGACTGTCACCGCGTGCAATGCCATCAGCGCAACTTCAGTCATGTCTCCAGAAGGTTTAGTTTTATAGTTAGCACCGACGGCCAACCCAGCGAGAACGGGTCCAATTGCAACAGTGTCCCCGCCTGCGTCGATGACTCCAAGTTCTCGCTTGCCGTCTCTGTCTACAAAGCGGTGCAACAACATCTCTCGGATCACGTACCATGCGAAGCCGCTCGTATATTTATACCTGATATCATTGTATTTGCTTAGTATACTTGTAACATGACGCGGCAATGGATATTTGCTAGCTTTCACAATTGCCAGCGTCATAGCAGCAATACCAAACTTGGTCTCCGTCTCCAACTGTTTCACCAACTTAATGAAGTAGCTTATTGTGTATTTCGTCTTTAACACAACAGGACACGACTTGAACAGGTTCTTGTAGAATGTGTGCACTGTTGAAGGGACTTTTTTCATAAGATATTCCTTGGAAGTTCCATTGTAGATTTCCCCAAACGGATTCCAGTCCTTGGAATTGTAGTACGCACTGGCGAATGCTTTTGACTGAGCTTCCAGCTCGTGATCAGCGATTAACTCCCCAAACGTTGTTGCTCTTGTGGTGGCCTTGAAAACCCTTGCGCCAGCACGGAGTCCACTCCCTTGGTAGTAATCGTGGAATATTTCACTCAACTTTGTCTTCTTTATCATCGGTATGATAGTGCCCAAAATGGCGCCATCTATGTCGCCCAGTATTTCTGCGTCTGTCAGTTCGGACGATGCTCTGGGGTTCAAAGTGTAGACCTTCGGACAGGAGGCGCTGTCCCAATCACCTGACGGGCCAAGTAGGGGAAATCTGTTTGGATATGCGTAGTGTAGCAGCGTTGTCTGACCGATGTCGCCTGAGATCGTCGATTGAAATAGATTATCGATGTTCGACGTAAGACCAACAATTGCAGCAGTCGTCACATGAGTGTCGCGGTTGAATCCGCCACAGTCAATGCCAGTGATGACGTGGCCGAGAGCTACAGTCCCGTCTCGCGTCAATAGGAGCCCTTTTTCAAGACCCGTCGAACTGTCCGAATTGTGTCCGATCATAGCCTTCAGTAAAGCTATCTCTTTATCCGTTAGACCTGTGCGCCACACAGTGCCTGTTAAAGTAGTACCGCACGTTAGAGCCCACATTCCGTTATTATAGGCCAATTCGCGCAGGTAGGCAGCAACTCTCTCCATAGAAGTTAATTTGAACCCGAACCATCCACCCGGCTTCTCAATCTTCTTGATCAACCGGATAAAGTTGCTCATTGTGTGCGGCTCGCTGCAGCTTCGGCGCTGGCGACTTCTAAAAACGAAACGACGAGGTGCAGCGGTACATAACGAGACATCTCTCGCGCGCAAACCTAGAGAATATATAGATTTATATATATATATATATATATATATATATATATATATATATATATATATATATATATATATAATGACGATCCACTGTATATATATATATATATATATATATATATATATATATACACATATATATACATATATATATATATATATATATTATACACATATATATATATATATATATATATATATATATATATATAGATATATATATATATATATATATATATATATATATATATATATATATATATATATATATATATATATATATATATATATATATATATATATATATATATATATATATATATATATATATATATATATATATATATATATATATACAGTGGATCGTCATAATAGACAAATTGGTCCCGAATGTTTGTATCGGGATTAAAAATTAAGGAGTTTTTTTGGCGTTTGAATATTCCGTTCCCGTGAAATGATGTCCGGATGCCGAAAATTCCGGATTATTGGCGTCCATATTATCGATGTTCCATAGTATCTGACTTACCTGGCATAATCATTGTCACTGCCAACACGGTCATCAGTGTCTGCAAAGTAAATGTCACACAATCACACTTTTGTTCAACGATACGAAATGCAGTGCATCACGGCACACGAGAAACTTCATATATTTAAGGAAGAATTTAAGCACGTGTAAGTGAGCCACTTTGTACGCACGGGTAGATGCTTGGCTACTTAAAGTGGCACGAACCTGTTACTCCGTTTGTCGCGTGGACGACAAAGAGCAGCGAGGACAGTATCAACAGTCGACACAACACACTGGTCCGTGCGTGTCGAAGCATGGTTCGTTTTAGAGCGGGACCTGTAACAAATAAACATCTTTTAAATGTTAGTTTTATTTTTATTATTATTAATGTTAATTTATTATGCAATGATATACGTATGCCAGTGCGTGTATCCGGGTTGTGTTTTGTGAACCTTAATGCTACTTATTAATTAAACGTCCTTCTTCAATTCGATTATGTTTTCACACGACTCGTTTCAGACACATTTCGCGAAATAGGTAACATGTCTAGTCCAATACGACATGCTTGCTCTTTTGTATAATTGAGTTTATTTAGTTTTTGGGAAATCATCTACAAAACTCTTAAATTATGTGTGATGGGGATCTAATAAAATAAAAAAAATATATGACCCGACTATGTAATATTGTGCTATGGCATAAGGTTATTGGCAGTTTTGCAAGTTACCCGATCTAACAATCGATGTTAATTATTTCAATGATTTAAGAACACGCACGTTTTTATTAAACCGACTTCGCATATTCACACGACACATACACGAACATCAACGGACCTGATTCGCGACCGGCTAAAAACAGGGAAGTTTTAACTAGGCAATTTTGTATGTGGCTACCCATTGAACTACCCATTGAACAACCCAATGAACTACCCATTCAACTACCCATTCAACTACCCATTCAACTGCGGTTGCTGAACAATCGACCTACTAATAATTGTTATGATGTCTCATCCAAATATGAAGCCGAACGTCGACCCAGGACAGGGGTTGTAGTGGGCAGTGGCTCAATGGCTTGGTGCTCGCCTCGTGTCCAGGAGGTACGTGAACCCCAGACAGGTGTAATATAGCAAACTGACCTAATAGTAAACTAAGCCCGGGTTCAATATGTCTAATGAGGTATTCTGATTTTTGCCCCCGGGTCAAAACACATAGTATTTAGTATGTGGCGTGTTCACCCTCAGTTATTTAACATGCGATTTTACAAATATATGTTGCAGTACGGATATAATAATCATGCACTTTTGTTTTTATATGTTACAGTTATACAATATTCTTAATATATATATATATATATATATATATATATATATATATATATATATATATATATATATATATATATATATATATATATATATATATATATATATATATATATATATATATATATTATATATATATATATATATATATATATATATATATATATATACAAATAAACCATCTCATATATAAAACTTGCCTGTGTGACGTAAGCTGGTGATCAGAATGTTATGCCATGTTTAATCAGAGATGGTTTTTTGTACTCACTAATCATATATATATATATATATATATATATTTATATAATAATATATATATATATATATATATCATATATATATATATATATATATATATATATATATATATATATATATATATATATATATATATATATATATAATATGATTAGTGAGTACAAATAAACCATCTCAGAGTATAAGCAAAACTTGCCTGTGTTGACGTTGTAAGCTCGGTGAATGGACATAGAACAGATCAGAATGTTATGCCATGTTTAATCAGCGTCTTGATTCTGTCGAAATACGTCCTGGCACTGACGTTCCGCGACGGCGCGAGATTGTGGAAGGCGTCTCACAAATGACACGCTTGCCTGGCCAGCGAGCCAACAACGGTCAGTGTCACAGGCTCTGCAGCAAGGTGCTAGAAACGTACTGTTATGGTACTAAACACGGTTAATGTAGAGTACCATTGGCTGTTCAATCGAGGAAGCAGCGAAGCGCATCCGCGTGTATCGACGTCATTATATGACTGGCTGTTCCGCCTATAAATCGTCGTAGTGGATCGAGTCGGCTGGGATGGGCCAACACTGGGGTAAATAGAATTCGCTCACACAACGAACACTAAACACACTTTAACATAAGGGACACTTGTTGACTAATCGTGCGCGTGCGTATGTGTGTGCATGCATGCGTGTGTGCTTGCGTGTTTGCACGTGCGCATTCATGCGCGCATTTGTGTTAGCGCGCGCGTGCGTGTGTGCTTGCATGAATGCATGCATTAGTGTATACATATCTGCATGCGCGTGCTTGCGTACGCTTGAATGGGCGAGCGCGCGAGGGTGGGCGCGTGGTGTGTGGTGCGTGTGTATGTGTGTGTGTGTGTGTGTGTTTGTGCGTGCGTGCGTGTGCGTTTGTGCTTGCGTGCATGCGCGCATTCATGCGTGCATGTGTGTTAGCCCACGCGTGCGTTTGCGCATGCGTGCTTGCATGTGTGCGTGTATTCGTGCATACATGCCTGCGTGCGCATGCTTGCGTGCGCGTACGAGCGAGTGCGTGCGCATGCGAACTTGCGCGTATGCGTGCATTCGTGTGTGCATGTGCGTTTGCGCTCGCGCGCGTGAGTGCATGCATGTTTGCGTGTAAGCGTGTATTCGTGCATGCATGTGTGTGTGTGCGCGCATGCTTAACGCTGGAGGAATTTTGTATTTTGATGTGAACTTAGTGTATGGATCAGTTGTTGTCGCTTTAAATATTAATGTTCAATTATATTATGATATGATGCTGATTGTTAGTTGCAAAATGGCTAATTGTTACAGAAAGCATGTTGCATATTTGAAACCACGAAGTAGCACCGATGTCGACAACTGAAGTAATCTTCATCGCATTAATCTCTGCAATCTTTTTGGTATTCCTTCACCGCCTCGGCTTCGTGGCAATAACAGTCCGAAAGCTGTTCCCACATATAATTTACTATTGCATGTTCATTGTCTGGCATTGACCGTGTAGGGACAGCGATGGCCAGATAATTGAGATTCATTGCCTGTGTGCTTTATTTACCTTTCGATTTGGCGTCACTGTATAAGTTAATGTGAGCATGAAATACCTCAGTACATCGGGTGTGATTCGTACATAAATCACATGGAATCGCCATTACGATCACCTAAATTGACCATCGTAGGCGAAGACAGGAAAATACCCCGGGAATTCCAGAGCATCTTGAGAAATGGAACACGAGTATCTAGTGTCAGCGCGGTACAATATTGAAGAAGATTGCCAACAAATAAATCGTAAATAATCAAACATCTAGCCTCAGAACGTTCATATGTAGCGACACGACGCTTGATTTTTTAATAGGTATACATTCGAAACCGGTCGAACACGGGTTGGCATTGATTCGCGGTTATTCCAGCGCAAGGCAAAACAATCGCGGTTAATTTTCAGGTGTCTAGTTATCTATTGTATTCCAATTGTGTCAGCCACTCATTAACTTAGGTATAATACACCACACCGCGCATTATTAACCTACGAACAGTATGCGGCGCCACGATTAAAACTCGTAGACAATCAGCCAGTCACCGTTACTATAGTGGTGAGTATCCCCGCCTGTCACGCGGGAGACCGGGGTTCAGTTCCCCGACGAGGAGGCTTATAACTTTATGTAAGGCCCAATGACACGTAATGGGATTCTCAATAAGCCAATAGTTTACTTGTCATCTTCCCACAACGTTTTATTTGTATAGCTATGTCGATAAGCTTTTTTAAATCTTGTATTCGGACTTGAACTAAGTTTTTCACCCATTCGCTTGATTTGTTCGTGCACGCTCGCCATTTATTTGTTCGTGCACGCTCGCCGTTTATTCGGTCGCAGTTTAGAGTTATGGTAAAATGTATAACATTTCCAAAAATGTAAAACATCTGAGTTGCAGCTGCACAACAAAATGTCAAATATTTTCTTTATTGTCAATTATGTTTCGCGAGTCTCTTTTAATAATGAATTATAAATAAGTATACATAATCATAATGTTTTAGTTTGAGGACACTCCGAGTTATCCATGTGTTCGAGTTAAGCCGTGTTTACGGGGACGGGACAATTCCCTCAGACATTACCACAGGGCAGATACTATAGGACCAGTGGCCGATAGTAAACACAATCTGTATTCGGTACGTTGTATGTGCTTTCTTTGTTTAGGGGTTAGTGTTTTAGGATTACAGCTTCATATTAACAATCATTTAAAAAAAGTTAAAGTTTAGTATTTGGGAGTAGGTTTTTAATGGTTTAGTTTTAGTATTACTGATTTTAGGATTCAGAGTTCAGAGATTAAATTCAGAGATTGGATTTATGGGTCGTTTTATAGGTTAGGTGTTTTATTTAAGGGTTTAATTTAGGGGGTGAGTTAATAGTAGAAATAATCATGGAGATGTTTCTTCGGATAGGGTTCCTCCGATTTTAATTTTAAGCACAAACTATTTTTTATACGTGTCAATGTCCATTTAGGGCATTTTCATGGCAGGCGTAATGTCCGGGGGATAATGTCCGGGGGATAATGCATGTATTAACCCTAGGAAATTACCACCTGTTGGGATATTGTAGGGGTAATGTCCGGGGAGTAGTGTCCAGAACGGTAGAGTCCTAGAACATAGAGGGGTGTAGTTCTTACATAGATCATGCGGACTCGCTGTCAATGCCACCCAATAATCTGAATCCAGATGACCTTCGTTGTGGAAGTCAAGGGAATATCGCTGGAGTACCATCATCATCATCATTATTATTAGGGGAGACCGGGACTAGTTGCCACAAAAGAGCGTTATTTCAGGGTTGCGGATCTGATTGTTATCGGAATGAAATGCTTTGAATGTCAACGAAACCGCACATATCTCCCGCAGATACCAAGCGCACAAGAATGTGCTTAATGCAATACACGTTTAGTCATTCAATAATCTGAATCAACAAGACCTTCGTAATAACAATTACCACCGTATGTGTCTAGTTTCCTGCGCCTTTCAAACATCCCCAGGCAGCTCAGTTCATATATCTCACAACATGTCATAAGTTCATAAAACTTAACTAAGCTTAATTTGGGCACGCACGCTTTCCACGAAGCTGCAGCCAAAATCTGGAAAGAATTTCCTATCACCTAAACATCACCCACAGCTACATTCCACACAAAATACCAAGATATATTCTTTTCAAATTTGCATTTCCACCTTTTCCGTGATCAGTTGTCCCTCGCACTGGTGATGACCTTAGCGTCCAGGGGGCTGTTCATGATATGAACGATTGCTGCAGTTACCGACCGACCGACCGACCGACATACGGTAATGATGGCAGCGGGGGCGCTCATTATTATTTATGCAATAATGACCCGGAAGCAGTTATTATAAGCAATATATGTGGCACCGACATACCAGTGTGAGAACAAGTGGGTCCGCTGAGGGATTATATTGGTATGCAGTTCCCGTTTTCGGGAAGACTACAAAGAAGCCCTGTGATGTGGGCAGGTCACGGATGGATGCAAACAGATTATCATAGAAAACAGAGGCGGTGAAACAGCCAGGACGCAAAAAATGTGGCAGACGTCACCCAAGACAAGAGAACTACGTAAAGAGGGGTGTAAGAAAGGTGGAAAACGAATATACTTTAGAGAACTGGGGCGCACCCTATTGGCTTGTAAAGTGCCATTACTCCGCGGTGAATACCTCTGAGAAATGATGGGTTAATGTCCTGTAAACGCACGGACACGTCGCGCATTACTATGCCGCTTGAACGACCCACACTGCAGTTTGTCATGTGTGATGTATACGGAATACCATTGGCTGTTCAGAGTAAAAGTCAAGTGAAGCGTCTGCAGCGTAATGTCAACATATAAGTGTCCCCAGAAACACACCTTGGAACAGAGCTGGTCGGACGCACTGCTGTCTGCAATTACAGACCGACTTCACAGCAGAATGTTTGTGGGTGTTCGTCTGCTGCCGATCGTATTGTTTATTCTACTCCAGGCCAATGTGGGAACAGGAATTAGGATTGGAAGAATTAGGGTCACGATTAGGAGAATATGCAGAGAGATTGATTGCCGGTGGGGTGGCTGGTCGGGCTGGGGTGTCTGCAATCACCCGTGCGGTAATGCGGGCGTTGAGAGCCGTAGCCGGGGTATAAGGAGGAAATCTAAGTGCGGGGGTAGAAGTTGTTCCGGCCCTTCCACGCAAACCCGACCGTGCAACAGGTTCTGCGACCACGGAGGCACTCCACAGCGTGGACACTGCAGCAACTGCCCGGCGGAGTACTGGGGAACGTGTTGCAGCTATCGTAAGTAGGATGTTACAGTATTATCTGGGTTGCGATGTAGGACTTTTTCAGGATTTTATTTGTAGGCCCAGTTGTTCATAATCGCGTGTGTGACATGTTCTTACATCGCATTGTTGTGTATTTTCTTGAGGATATAGACAAAAGGGTATGAATAATTAAACATGCATTGGACGATTACGTAGATTGCGCTGAGAAAATGATTACAATGAAAAGCGTTTATCATAAGTCTTAATGACAAGCGAAACCATTTGTGCGTTCAGAAGTTGTAACAAAATTATTGTCGTAAATCGAAAATATGTCTTCGACGGTAAAAACATTTGTAAAGATGTGTTTCGGATAACGTAATATTATCAGTATTCAGGTTTCATAAAAGGTCATACATGTTATATTGTGGATACTTGTTCAGATGGTTGCACTCATCGCCAGCTGCAAATGCACTTGCTTTTAAATGCTAGCACATTTTATTTAAGTTTTCTGCCGCTAGATTGAGACAAAACCAGGTACTGAATGTCGACGTAAGTGTTAATTCAAACCCTGTGTGTGGTCTCTGTTAAGGTAGGCAGGGAAGCATTCACCGCGAGCTCGTGTCCACGCGTTAGCATCATGGTTCTTGATGACAAATCGAATGTGGCCATGTTGCAGGGTGTAAGGTAATCAACAATTGTCGTCTTCTTGAGTGCACCAGTGGCACAAACCAGCGTTGTAAACGCTGCAGTCTGGACTACGGCGGAGAGAAGAAAGCGTATCGACTGGTCAACAGCGGCGGACACTCCAACAGAGTTTGTCAACGTGAGTAAACAAAAGTAAACACAACTCCCACAAACGGTGTCACGTTTTAGTCAGAGTTTGAAAGCTTTGTTTGTAATAAATAACACAACACACACATACACGCGCACGCGTCCGCGCACGCGCGCGCGCGCACACAGACACGCACGCATACATACGTGCCCTCATACATATATACATGTTGGTGGTGATATATTACAGTTTGAACTCGACTATCTTGATGTGAGCTGGACTATCTTGATGTGACCTGGACTATCTTGATGGCTGATATCACAAGACTTAAAATTATTACCTATACAGGGTTTATAACTAGTGAGAGTGACACGTTGCTACATACAGTGGTTCTAACTCGGAATTATATTGTGAACATGTTTAAAGGAAAACCTAGGATGAACGAAATAGTAACGAAACAGTATATATAATTTAACAAAATATTATCTACATTGTGCGCCGTAGCGAACTAAAGCAGAACAGCTTGTCTAGGTAGATTAAAAATCGGTCACGTTTTTTTAGCCATATGCTCCTGGCGAGACGACAGCTCCTTCTGTTACCCGGGAAAGTGCCCGGATGTTCCGTCGAGTTGTCGTTGTGCGCCAGGGTTCGGAGGTACCAACTGCTTGAAAAGTAAGTGAAACAGTTTTATACGAATTGTCCAGCCATGTGTTGTCCAGCCGATTTTTTCTGTGCTACCCGACCAACTTCGCTCCATTGCTCGGCGGACAATGGCTTCGCTCGCAAAAAGTTATTTCGTCGTTTGGACAAAACTGCACACACACACGCACATACATACATACACACACACGCATGCACACACGCGCGCGCGCGGACACGCAAATGTGCATAAACCTAGTTAACCATTCACACACAAACACGCACGCACGCACGCACGCACGCACGCACGCACGCACACGTGCATACAACCTAGTTAACCATTCACACACACACACGTACGCACGCACGCACGCACACACACACACACATACACACATGTGCATACAACCTAGTTAACCTAACCTGCCTATGTTGTTATATTTACTAATTAAACGTGTTCGTTGGTTAGTCTTCAGCAAGCCGATCATCAGCTACTGTCTGGTGACAGTTGAAGAGAGAAGAGGTTCCACAACAGAGAAAGTTGAGATCAACTGTGAGAATGAACGAAATCCCGTCGTATTCACCAACATCCGTCCGACAGCCCTGAAAGTAGGCGGCGCATAGGCCTTACACATAGGCCCTACACACAGGCCCTACACACAGGCCCTACACATATTTTCTTGAAACCATTAATTATTTTGTTTGTATCAAATTCGACATACATTTACATAAGTGTCAAACACTTAATGTCCGGCAACATAGTTGAATGCATACGTTAAATGGGACGGTGGGTATTAACTTAACAGATGAAACGTCATATTGTGTGACTAATTTTATAGATGCCACATTTTCAATAAGTCCGAACACTGTAATCATATACTATATATAATGAGAGTGAGTGAGTGAGTGAGTGAGTGAGTGAATGTGTGTGTGTGTGTGTGTGTGTGTGTGTGTGTGTGTGTGTGTGTGTGTGTGTTAGCGCGCGTTTATTTTTCGCACCAACACTGTTCTTTTGATCAGACGTGGCGCAGTATGTATTATGCTGTAATATTGTAGATCATAGAAAAGAAATGACATTTTCAGGTCGACTTTAGAAGCGCGTTCAAGGGCCCATCACTGACTGACTATCCTAGAAAATACTACATCAAAGACTTCAAGGTTGGAATCACACACGTGACGTTTAACCACAGGCTAGTCCGGGGCAAGTATATCCGTTATATTTTTCAATCGAACAGTCGTCGTAATTTATATAACCCTTGGCCTATGTGAGATCGAACGCTATTAGCCACGACGATGTTGTAGCCTTAAATAATGTGTAATGTGTTTATTTTAAGATATATTTTTAATTGGGCGAAGTATACATGCAATGTCGACGTCGACTCCAATGATTCCTAGGTGAATCACGAAAGTAAATTTGAACATATGCTGGATATTAAACATTTAACATGTGTGTCCCTTGAAGGAGGCAGACAAACCTATCACAGAACATCTTCATGCAGCAGCCGCAATGCTGCGAACTCACCAAATACGGGTTTGCACGAGTGTAAAAGGGAAGACGTGATTTCGAACACTCCACTTCTACATGGTGACAGGTAGGATACTTCGGTGCAGTACGCTGTAATCTGTATTACAAGTTCGTGACATATTCACTTTAATTCATTACCGTCACGAGATGAGTCGCGTCAGATGCAATAGAATCGTAACATAAGCACATTATATCTGAGACAAATTGGGATATGTTTGCGAGAGAAAAGTCTTAGTTGATTTCAAAGCCTGTTTACTCGAAGTGATGTAGTCGTCTCGGTGCGATAAGTTTAAGCGTTCGTAATGACTTACTTACATTTTGTTGTGCTTTCATTAACATTAATGTTAAACAATTTCGCAATGCACTTATGACGCTTTCTCATTTATTACATTTCCCTCTCACAGAATGTTAATGAAACTGCTCTTTTAGGATATATTTCACGGCCCGAACCACAAATGGGGGCTATGTGAAGATAAACAACTACGACAGTGGCGCCACCCCGACTGAAAGGGGACCGAAGTATTATTCTGGTCAAGCGATGACACACTCGGCTCAGTTGGTCATTGATCTGGTCAAGCCGTTCCATTGCTCTGTTGGATCCACATGCACGGACAATATGCTGGACAGGGGTCCACCGGTAACCAAATCGGTATGCGGGTGATGTTTTTTTTATAAAGGCACAAATCCAAATGTGTCGACAGCAGTTAGACCAACCAACCAACTCTCAATAAGAGTTACTTGTGCAAACGTATGGAATCTTAGTCCAGCACTAAGACATTATAATTCCATGTAAGCTTTTAGCACATTTTAGTTGTATAATATTTTGTGACCCGCGAAACCACGAATATCATAATCTAACTATAATCGAGATAACGTATGTTTGTATGTTTGTTAACGTTTTCCTCCTAGACGGCTTGTACCTCGGGCGCCACACTTTCAGGGATTAATCTACGACCCCTCGAATGAAACGTATCATCTTAATTTTTTCGAATACCCCGGTATTATCAAGGGTTTTTATTGGTTTTTATGGTAAATCAACAAATGTTCGCTACATTAACTTGCAACAATCGCAGAAACCAAGCGCGCGCGCGGCGAAAACTTCGGTACGTAAACCGTTTGAGAGTACGTAGCGCTATCTAGGCGGTTTATATTAAGTATAATAGAAAACACGCGCAGCAAATGTAGATAACGTCGGTTATGTTGCTTGGTGTGTATATCCTGTCCCGGGGACGGGCAATTTTATTAGTAGGACTAATTTAGTTAAAATTGATTATTGATATCATGTATGTTAATCATAACCTTTACCAATTCACTAAGCTACGCTGTTGTACTTAACCTATTGGAATTTTGTTTAATGTGGTTTAACAGCGCTTTACTGCATTTTGCAACATGCTCTGTTGTGTAATTATTTATTGGAAATATTTACCTGTATGTTTATGTTTAAAACTTACGAAACTGAAAAATAAAATTACTTTTATTGTATATTTGATAAAATTTATCGTGAATATTCGTTTTGATTATTACTATATACTTGATAACCTCAATATGATAATGTCATTAACACAATACACTCCTGGATTATCATTCATTGATTGAGTGAGTGAGTAAATGAGTGAGAGAGAGAGTGAGTGAGTGAGTGAGTGAGTGAGTAAGTGAGTGAGAGAGAGTGAGTGACTAATTGAGAGTGAGTGAGTGAGAGAGTGAGTAAGTGAGTGAGAGAGAGAGTGAATGAGCGAACAGTTGCTTAAACTTGCTATCCCAGTGGCTAGACACACTTTGTAGCAATCTAAATGTGAACTAAGACTGATAGTGACAATGTTGACGCAATGACACTGTGACAGATGAAATGATCTTATTGCAGGCACGTCTGACCGTGCGCTGGTCGGGCTGGAGAGACTCGCTCGCCGGAATCAAAGGTTACGAGCTCGAAATATACAAACTGGTGATTTACGGGAATAAACTGGCCCATCACGGGGAGAGAGCATTTGTCAGAGAATCTCTGAGAAACCACGAGACTAGCTTCACTGCCAAATTGGTGGATCCTGGTATGATTCCTTGTTGGACTGTTAATATTATAATAATTGTATTTTTAATATTATGACTAGTACATTATCTTATTTCATTTTTATGCACGACACAGCTGTTATGTTAACTAATGTTTTATAAACTTATGTTATATGACAACGTTAACGTGAATGGTCATTGTTTTTACATACACTATTTTACATCGACCATGAATAATAATGGTAATCAGTTGAAGCATCTTTTCGCAGTAATATCGGAAAATATATCATGAACATAACATCATGAACCACAGTAATTATTATATAACACAATTACTCTAAGATTAACACATTCTTAGCAATGCTTTTTGTTTTGTACATTTATTTAAACTTTGTTATGTATTGTATATTCGGTAAAACTAAACTAAGGAATACAAAGATGCGTCATTCCGATGTCAATGTTTTGGCTGCCTTCCGAGTAATGGCGCCTCAATTTAAATCCGCATAGTATTTATATGATCTAATTTGGGTCGAGTTGTTAGGTCGAGTCTTTGATGTTAACGTGGGATAGCTTGCAAAAATGCGCACGTACCTCACCGATGGTTATATACAGCGATTTCGACATTTTTTTATTTAACCGGAAGCTGTTTATGCAACCGGGTGGTGGCGCTGAGGAGTAATATACAAAATTACGCTGCCTCGAACGACGCAGCTCGGTCTTCTCCAGCTCCGGCTGTATTTGCAGTGTCGGTCACGCGGTTACGTTGTACGTGATCAATTGGCAGGTGTGTACACGGCTACGTTATGTGTTGTCAACTGGCAGGTGTTTCCGCGGTTATGTTATACGTGGTCAATTTGCAGGTGTGTACGCGGTACTGTTGACGGCGGAAGACAGGGCTGGTAACGCCCAGACCGGAAGACGTTTCCTCATATTCGACAACAGATCTAGCATCAGCGTAAACACGAACAAAAACAAACAACTTCGGGTGAACTCTGCAGTTGAGAAAACCTCCTACGTGTGGGTGACGTCAGAGCAAAATTCCAACAATGCCGGAGAAAAGGTGATTTATCGTAGCGAGATTACACAGCACGTCCGTACTCTTCACGGATGACGACTCTATTCTAGAATAACTAGTCCAAGTCTTGCGTGTGTATTTACAACACTTTGGATCTTGCTAAGGTATTTGGTTAAAATTGTGTGACTCTATGATTACTAATGGCGGACAGATCAACGCCGCTCTCGACTGGTGGGTGCACCGTCTCGACTGGTGGGTGCACCGTCTCGAATGTGCGTACCGTCAAACAAACACCCATGACCATTTCATGTATGAGTGGCTATGTATGTTGCTTACTATCTTCTGAAGTCCTCATATATAAATTCCTGTACACATTTTCTTGTTTTACACATACGGAGTACACCTACTGTATTCGATTACGCCTATATAAATGTTAAACATTCAGTTATATTTCAAATGTTGATACGAAATGATTTCAAAATGCTTTGTCGTAGGTTGACGTCGTCTGGGGCGGACACTTCGCCAACGTGTTCCACCACACTCAGAAGTTCCTGGCCGGGATCGCGCCCAACTCTCCCCCGATAGACGCCGGCTACGAAGATACGACAGGACAACCTCCTAGCACTGTTTCTATGCAGGTATTTAAGTAACGTAGAAACTATATATCACATATACCCAGGCACTCAATTTGTAGAGTAAAATACCTCGACATATTAGTACAAATTCGTGTAATGCAATGTTGTTAATATAACCTGAGAATATCAGCACGACTGAAACACGAATTTGTGCACATTATTTAATTAATAGAACACTGTTTGGATTTTCGGTTTATATTTTCACAATAACACTTTTAAACATTTACTGTTGTTATGACCATCAAACAAATATTATTTAATTTGTACAATAGTGAATGTGAACATGCATTTTACACTAGCTATGCATAATATATATTCTGCTAACGCAAATACGTATAAACTACAGTAGTGATTGTTTTCCAAGTTGTGATCATATGCATTAATAAAAACAATGATCATAATACTAATAACAATAATAACAAGAAGAATGCGGATTGTGAACGTTATTTGTGTTTGCAGTTGATACGGAATGTGAATGTCATTTTCTTTGCAGACCATACTGATTGTGAGAGTCATTTGTTTTAGCAGGCCATACCGAATGTGATCGTCATTTGCAGACCATACCGAATGTGATCGTCATTTGCAGGCCATACCGAATGTGAACGCCATGTGTGTTTACAGGCCATACCGAATGTGAACGCCATATGTGTTTACAGGCCATACCGAATGTGAACGCCATGTGTGTTTACAGGCCATACCGAATATGAACGCCATGTTTGTTTACAGGCCATACCGAATATGAACGCCATGTGTGTTTACAGGCCATACCGAATGTGAACGCCATGTGTGTTTACAGGCCATACCGAATGTGAACGTCATGTGTGTTTACAGGCCATACCGAATGTGAACGCCATGTGTGTTTACAGGCCATACCGAATGTGAACGTCATGTGTGTTTACAGGCCATACCGAATGTGAACGCCATGTGTGTTTACAGGCCATACCGAATGTGAACGTCACGTGTGTTTACAGGCCATACCGAATGTGAACGCCATGTGTGTTTACAGGCCATACCGAATGTGAACGTCACGTGTGTTTACAGGCCATACCGAATGTGAACGCCATGTGTGTTTACAGGCCATACCGAATGTGAACTCCATGTGTGTTTACAGGCCATACCGAATGTGAACGTCACGTGTGTTTACAGGCCATACCGAATGTGAACGTCATGTGTGTTTACAGGCCATACCGAATGTGAACGTCACAATTGTTTACAGGCCATACCGAATGTGAACGTCACGTGTGTTTACAGGCCATACCGAATGTGAACGCCATGTGTGTTTACAGGCCATACCGAATGTGAACGCCATGTGTGTTTACAGGCCATACCGAATATGAACGTCATGTGTGTTTACAGGCCATACCGAATGTGAACGTCATGTGTGTTTACAGGCCATACCGAATATGAACGTCATGTGTGTTTACAGGCCATACCGAATGTGAACGTCATGTGTGTTTACAGGCCATACCGAATATGAACGTCACGTGTGTTTACAGGCCATACCGAATATGAACCCCATGTGTGTTTACAGGCCATACCGAATGTGAACGTCACGTGTGTTTACAGGCCATACCGAATATGAACGTCACGTGTGTTTACAGGCCATACCGAATATGAACGTCACGTGTGTTTACAGGCCATACCGAATGTGAACGCCATAGTGAAGTATGAGTTGACCCACGCCGTCGACCACCTCGGTGGCCGGTCACTCACGGCTCCCCTTAGATGGGTCAACGTGGCAGCCTTCCAGGTTAGTCACATTTCTGGTAATACTAATACTTCGAGTTGATGGTGTCCGCAAGAGTGAACACTCTTGGTGACACAAAAACATACGACATTTAGAAATTACAAAGGAAAACTCTATGTTGGTGATATATTTGTCTGCATGTTAAAAATTGGTATAACCAGGTAATCTATGCAGTGACATTACTATTTAGTATTTGAACCTTATGTGTGTCGATACAGCATTGATGTAGAATAGAAATATGTAAACAAACACACTCTATATTAAAACAACATTTCTTTATAGTTTACATTTTGAATATTGTATAAACAAATTGCGTTCAAGTTTTATATATTTGTGGCTACTGCATAATTCAGCCTCACTTATCTGATGCAAACCGTAACTGTATTTGATAGCAGGGTTGTTGGAGTATACAGGTAGCCAGAGTGCACTGTGAACAATTACGTATACATAACCTTTGGTTGACGCACGTCATTTATTCGCAATCCTTATTGCTTCGTATTTTCTTTCGAATATTTGTAACATTCGTTGTTTGAAAATCATTCAAAATATGATTCCACCAAAATCAACATAAATAAATGTCACTGTATACTTTGTTCATACATTGTTATTTGGGTGCCTATCATAGCTACAGAAACAATGTTTATAGCGCGGTAACAATGCTACCTGAAACACCGGTCTCCTCAATATAACATGTTTACACCAACACGTGAACCAGACAGGTTAATCTTCAGACACGTTTATAGAGACGGTTGTATTTCAGAGCGAGAAGATGACCGTAGACGTCCCGAGAGCGGACGGTGACTCGGTGCGAGTGTGGGTCAGGGCGACGGACGTGATGGGCAACACGAAGACAGACTCTGTGTTGGTGCACGTCGACTCGTCTCCTCCTGTTATCCAGGACGTGTGGTTGTCTCGGCATGGACACACTCAGTTGGCCGTGCACCACTCTCTGGAGTTGTACGACACCAAGTAGGGAAAATGTTCAAAATTTATCGTTTTGTGTACACGTTACTCCTCAGAGTAATTCAGTAAATGTGTACTAATATAGAAATTACGTATTATCGGATAAATTGTTCATGCGTGCACACGCGTGCACATACACTCACACGCACGCGCGCGCGCGCACACACACACACACACACGCGCGCGCGCGCACGCACCCACGCACGCACACGCGCGCGCACACACACACACGCGCACACACACACACACACACACACACCCGCACACGCACACGCACACACCACAAATACACGCGTGTGCACCTACATATATTACACGTACTTTTACATTTAATAAAATTAAGCAACATATTTTAACCAGTACCGTCATATTGTGCTTAGAATAAACGGTTGATGAATTTATGCAAGACAAATTATGATAACTAACCAACGTACTTCACAGCTACAACAAGGATATTGATTATATTTGGTTATACATGCGTCACACAGGTTTGAGTTCGATAGCCACGACTTTCACTCTGGTCTTAAGGAGATTCACTGGCGACTCCACGACTCACTCGATCCGAACGTGCTGCACGGCAGTGGACAAGTGGCCGTCCGTAGACACACGGTAGGCGTGGCGACTTACTTACCTTCCGATAGTGTATCTGATGTATTCCCCAGGTGGCACCACGCTGCCTACAGTGCAATCACGAATGTGTTTGTTGGCTGTGCTTAATGCAAACAGAAATTACACTCCATGTTGTACTTTAAAAATAGATAGATATATTTGTCAAGAAACTGTTTGTAGAACAATCGTATTTCTACGATAACGCGATGACTTATCGTGTCAGCATAAAACATCGTACAAACAACAAGGCTTGCTGATATTTCAACACCGCTAGCATGATATCGAAAACATCGGTCGATCTGACCTTTCGGAATAATTGTGACAGTGATCGTGCAAGCCTAGATAAGCCACTATTAATTCGGCACATTTCCACACACAACAAAACAAACGCGGATATTTGTAGATGTGTAATTTTTCATTTTATTCCAGTAAAGTCAGAATGTTATCCGACGAACAAAGAAAACTCGTATTGTCATAATTTATAAATTATCGATTATATATATATATATATATATATATATATATATATATATATATATATATATATATATATATATATATATATTGTCGACAAAGAACTTAGGATATAATATGCCTTTGTTGCCGTCTGATGAATAGTGTGCCTTTGTCGTTTGGCACGCACGCGTTTCTCTTTCTTTGAATTTCGATGTTTAAACACATTGTTAGGGGAATCCATATAGTACTTCACATTAATTTTTGACTTCTTTGACTTAACCCAAGTAACGCTGGCCTGGCATTTAATATCATTACTTTAGGGTTCAACCTCGGCTTGTGTCGCCCCGAGCTGCTATTGCATTCCAAAGGACAACGAGTGCTTCCATCGTCAGTTTGAGATCAAGCCAGACCTGAGTAAGATGAACAAACCGCACGGCGACCACGACTTCGACTACAGCCTCGTCATCACTGCCACCAACAACGCCATGCTCTCTACTAGCTTCACGTACAGGGCAAGTTCAGCTGTACAATTAACTATACAAAATGATATATATATATATATATATATATATATATATATATATATATATATATATATATATATATATATATATATATATATATATATATATATATATATATATATATATATTTATATATGCATATATTAGTGCCCTGCGCGGGCCTAGAATTTGATCCCAAGTCCGGTCCGCAATTAGCAGTTAGAGTCCAGGCCCGGCCCAGGCCCGCAATAATTTTTCAGGCCTGGCCCGGCCCAGGCCCGCAAACTAGAATTTAGGCCCAGGCCCGTCCCGGGCCCGACCCAGACCGTGAATGTTTGGCCCAGGCCCGGCCCGCAAGTTTCAGGCCCAGGCCCGGCCCATACCCGCGGGCCAAAGATGGGTAAGCCCGCGGCCCGCAAGCCCACGGCCCGCTAAGTTTAGAGAAGATAAACCTATAATCTTATAACAAAGATGAAAAACAAATAAACTGTAAAACAGACTTATTGTTTTATTAAATAAAAAAACGGGGTGGGGCATAATATCCTTAGCTCTTAGTGGAGTACTACTCTTATGCTGAAGGTCCATAGTGTGCTGGATGAGTTCTAAAAGTCCAGCACCACCAACTAAATGTCACCCACTGGCACTGACACCCAGTGGCATTTCCAGCAGGCCTGCAGTCACTAGCCTGAGAGGTTCAGACATGTATGAATTAGCACAAGTGTGAATGAATTAGGGCTGGGGAGAAATACCAATTACCAACTGGGTTGGGTACTGGGTAGTGGGCTAGTGGCCTAGTGGGCACTTGGCACTGGGCAGGTCATTCAGGTGGGCAATGTTTGGATGGAAGACCTAGACAATAGAATGTCCACTCGTAGGGTCAAAAGGTGATAATTGATGGTTAAACATGGCTTGATTGCCTCTGCAAATATTTCTAAAGTAAACATTTGGGGCTGGCTACTTCCAGCCAAGTGAACTTATGAGGCCATTAGATTCCATGCAAGGTCTCAATTTGCAACTATATAATACTACAGAAATAATTTTAAGCATTCATTAACCGGAATTACAATTTATAATAAATTTTTATTAAAAAATAAAGTAATAATCGGTGTTTTGTATGAATATTTTTATTATGTCCAGGCCCAGCCCAGGCCCGGCCCGTCCCGCTCACACTAGGCCCAGGCCCGGCCCAAGCCCGATGTGTTTAAATTGTTTTCAGCCCAGGCCCGGCCCGGGCCCGCAGTATGTAGGCCCAGGCCCGGCCCGTGGGCTGCGGGCCGGGCCGGGCTTGGACCCAAAGCCCGGCCCGCGCAGGGCACTAGTATATATATGTATATATATATATATATATATATATATATATATATATATATATATATATATATATGTATATGTATATATATGTATGTGTGTATGTGTGTATATGTGTACGTGTATATGTGTATATGTATATGTATATGTATATGTGTATATGTATATGTGTATATATATATATGTTTATGTATATGTATATGTGTATATGTGTATGTGTATATGTATATACATATATACAACGTGGGGTGATCAAACTTGCCAAAGGTTCGAAGCGACCGCAGTGGGATTTGAAACCGAGTTCTCTCGATTGAGAGTCCGGCCTTCTAACCGGTATGCTATCGCGCCCCACAGATATATATATATATATATATATATATATATATATATATATATATGTATATATATATATATATATATATATATATATATATACATATGTGTGTGTATGTGTGTGTGAGTGTGTGTGTGTGAGTGTGTGTGTGAGTGTGAGTGTGTGCATAACAATAAGAGAAGAAACAATATACATGTGACTCAAAGCGGTTCTTATGTTTCTCTTAATATTTATGTTCATATAAACATGCAACTTCATATTCACCACCAGATCACGATAGACACAACTGCCCCTCAACCAGGGGTAGTATCGGACAGCGGACAGTCGGAGCCGGACATCGACTTCCAACAGAGCTACACGCAGCACGCTTCCTGGCAGGGATTCTTTGACCGTGAGAGCGGCGTCTTGTTCTACCAGTACGCCTTCTCTGATGCATGTCTCACGGCCAAAGACTTCACTGTGCCTCCAACGGGAATGGTAATAATTTTACTAGCATCAAACACAATGCCGGATTGTAGACGCATTGTCATACTAGACAAAATAATGCGCTCACGCTGCCATTTATGCATATAGCACGGACGAGTCGGTTATTTGATTGATGCAATTTGGACATCACCCAAACCAGACACACATTATTTATGATCGCTTTATATCGCAATTTCATTATCAACGTTTTCATATGTACAATAATAACTTCAGGTGAAGGAGACACGACTGACTTACGCCAGCAGGACACTGCCGGGCCCAGGGACCTACCAATGCACTGTCGTGGCTTACAACACAGCCCTTGAGCCCTCAGAGCCCGTGTGTTCCGACGGCGTCACTGTCGATACGACGGCGCCGGAGATTCACGGAGTGTCCATCGAGAACTCGTGGACAAAGGACGGACTCGCGAAGGACTCGAACGGAAATGTGTGGTACATTGACCGGAACAGATTCCGCATTCCCGTGGAGCGACCCAGCCATAGTTGCAGGTAAGGATTTTATTTTATTTCATTTTATTTTATTTTATTTTATTTAAGCATCTTGGCAACAATGCAACTTCGTTGATATCGGCAATGAAAAACACTTCGTGTCATGCCATGCTGTGTTTTCCCAGAACGTGGGGATGGAAGATAATATCGTTTTCCAGTACTATTAAGTATGTTTCGCAGGAAATAAACAAAATGCATATATTGTAAAAATTCTTTTTTGTCAACACATATAGCCTGGCTTCAATGTAGGATTTAGTGCTACACAACAAAGTGTGACTGCAACACAGGGTTCGCGGTTCGTGTTATGAAAGGTATTCTTGTCATCGAAATTCGAGTTTACGAAATTATACTGTTGTTGTCCACACTAACGCACCTTGGTGCTTTAACTTGTGCAGAAGATTTGTTATGACGTACCGACACGTTTTTCTTATGATGCATAATATATATTACAATGTCACAAACTCTCACGACACGCACGCACGCACGTGCGCGCGCATTTGTATTCGGCATTATTGTTTCGAATCAGGCAAAAAGCACGTCTGGTGAATGACATATCGCTGTATCGAATCAAGGAAATACGGAACAGTTCTAGCGAAGACAACATCACTCTCTGCAAGAGACCGATATTTCCTGACCATCCAAACATCATCATCAGAAAATATAACGTGGTTAGTTGTATTCTGTGTTAATATGGTGAATGTTGCAATATCATAGCAAATAATACTATAGGCTGTTGCACATTTAAGAGACAAAGAATTGGCTTCATCCATAACGATTATTTTATGTTTGTACTTTCTTCCATTTGTTTTGTTTCACTGTGTGTTGTACGTTTGATACACGATTCGTGGTTATTGGAAACACAGGTCTTTTGGATGATTTCCATGTTTCCAACAGTTGGAGCTGTCGTGGTTTGGCTCGGACGAGGAAAGTGGCATTCACACATACGAAGTTGGCCTCAGTTCCACCGGCTCCGGTAACATGGATCTCCTACCGTTCACGTCAACTCACGGACACCGTCACTACATCACGTACCACCCCAACCTGCAGAATGGACAAACGTTCTCCATCCACATTAAGGCTTATAACAAAGCTGGCAGTGGCAATGTCGTGGTACATAACCGATATATATATATATATATATATATATATTCGATTTGCAAATTATCACTGCGGGTCTGGGCGTCCGTCTTTATATTATTTACAATAAATCACGGTAACAGTGTTAATGTTTAAAATTAGTATATGATAATTGACCATAAGTATTGTGTTCATGGTGATGTCAAACCTGTTATGCTGTCATCACAAAAACTTAATTTTCCCTCATCCACTTGTGACAATGTCTCTATACTAGGTGATCTGGCCAGCCATTGTACATGGGAATGCTCCGACATTCAGAGGCGACTTTGCAGCATCCACTCAGCGACACGACTACGCCTTGTATCTTGTCGGCAGATGGAACAGCACCAATATGTCGGCCAATGATCCGAAAGATGGTCTAGTGTACGGCTTCAGCTACGCCGTAGGTACGTAGCAACAACAAGTGCCAATGTTCTTATGCGCGATGGAATACTTTTTAACAACAATTCATATTTTAAAGATGAAATTAGGATACTGAAATTAAATTAAATGCATACGATCGATTATAAAGATTACAAATGTCAATATTCGCTTGCGTTGTGTTGAGTTGTTCCGATTGGGATATATGCCATTTACATAGACACGTACATTACGAGCTGAAATTAAAAGTGTTGACATATTTGACCCAATGTCATAGTCAATACTCAATGACATCATCCTTGTTCTCTACACGCACGCACGCACGCACGCACGCACGCACGCACGCACGCACGCACGCACGCACGCACGCCCGCACGCACGCACGCACGCACGCACGCACGCACGCAAGCACGCACGCAAGCACGCACGCACGCACATAACAAATCGTATATTAATAGCAAATGGTGGTTATGGATAAAACTTAAGCAAACAGAGAAAAATCGAAAATGTACGATCTGGTTTTTTACGCAGGACACGGTCGCGGTACAGACGATGTAAAAACATTCTCGCCGCTCACTGAAGACACCAGCGTCCCCGGACTTTGTGCCTGGACGACGCCGCCAACCTGCGTGGCGATCCCTGTTGAAGATCTACAGTGGCGCCTCCACGGCCGTCACTCGTACTACGTCACGCTGAAACTAGAAGCCGTCAACGGTCTAGAGACAGTGGCATCTTCAGACGTATATGAACATTACGTTGGACCGCCCTCTGGTGGAATAGTCGTGGAAATTCCCGTCGACACAACTGAATTGGTAAGTAGTTATTTGAAGTTTCAAGATATGTTTTGACATGCTGAAGAACGATGTTGTTTATCCCCTGCATGTTCCATCGATGTTTCTCTAATATATTCACATTGATTGACCTTCTTTATCATACAACAATTCTTTATATACCATTTATGTGGCGTTACTACATATTATGAACATCTGCTGATATTTCACACCGATACCATGAAACAGCCTGGTTCCATATTTGTCGATTGTACTGCTAGAAAGTCCAACACATTGTAGCCCCAAAAACGCAAAGACGGTATTAAGAGAACAGACAACAGCGAAAGTACAATTAATTCCAACCATAACGCCATATATACTGTGAACATAATAGCCACAACTACAGTAAATGAGAATAAAGTAACAATGTGAACTTAGAAGTTGGGAGTGCGACTTAAACCTAATTTATCTATAACAACTACAGATGTCTGAAGACATCGACCATCAGTCGAGTGATTCGCGACTCCACATTGCGTGGTACGGCTTCCAACACGTCGACCAGACCATCAGCTACCAGCTCGCTGTGGGGACGAGGCCGGGCGCCGACGACACAGATCGGTTCAAGGATGTCGGCAGGTTAAGCAAGATGGTCACACATTTGGTGCTGGAACCATTTAAGGTAGAACTGAGAAATATATTAAGGAAGATAACTACACACATTGAACCATTCTTTGTACAACTAAACGTATTAATAACTACTAGTTGTGCAAACAGTAGTTATTAATACGTTTAGTTCTACATATGCAAGGTATAGAACTAAGCGTAGTAATAAGAATGATTCCTGGCATAAATCTGGAATCATTCAAGACAGCATCGTAAGCGAATAAGGCACGTTGTAATACATCTGCCACTGAAACAGTGAAATCATTCATTGAAATGTATCATGCTTTTTGTCATGCGTTTCGTTCGATATGTGTTTATTGTACAACTTTTAATATTTAAATAAAATATTTGTTGTAATATTTACACATAGCTAACATATGCTCATTTATGAACGGGTAATTTTCGATAAGAATATCCTACACTGTCAGAACATTCCACTTGACTGATATTTATGGAAATACCATCTTTGATACATTACATTTTCAGACTTACTACGCATCAGTTCGCGCCAACACGCCAGATGGCAGCACGGTTGTAAGTAGCGATGGCGTGACTATACTTCCAGTTAACACATCGCTAGAGGACGCCACAGTCTTTGATGCACTACCTTGTGCGTCAGGTGAGTTATACATTTCGCTTTATGTTTTACATTTCCTAAAATTATGCAACATATAGTGGCATAATGGTACGTTTATAACTACACAGACATATGAACTACAACAAATGAATTAATGGAAAGAGTGGAGTTACTGGCAGGCCTTCGTCTATTTCATTCGGCCTCTTTGCATTTAGTGTATTTTGGGAATTGGGCCGATTACCTATAATGATACAAAACAATGATGTTGTTGTGCATCTAAACCGTGATATGTGCAAATATAACTGTGCAACATAAATGTAGTAAGCAGTTAATGATTGGTCAAACAGTGACTCGTTCACCTTAGAACGTCTCCACCATTGCGTTGTGGATTCGTTGTATGGCCACAGCTAATGTTGATATAAATTCGAGACTCATACGATTTGTTTCTCGCTGCAGATCTGCCGCAAACTCAGCTGACAACGTTACATCACAACTCTCCGCTGACAACGTTACATCACAATTCTCCGCTGCCGGATATATCGTGTGAAGTCGACATTGACTTTCAGTCATCCATCACACATATGGGCATTCGCTGGAGTCTACCTGCACATATAACTACTGTAGTAACAAACGTAAAATGGGGGATACAAGAAGACAAAACAAGGTACGTATTTTACACAATGTATTCTTATATATATTATAAGAAATAATGATAACAAATTATACTCACTTGCAAAATAGATTACGTTTTCCCTGTGGTAGATTGTTAACAAACCAAAAAAGCAAACTCCAAATAATGTGTTGACAAATTAAGCTTTCACTTAGCATTCACTTCACAGCTAGCATCCCTACGTTGCTGAATCTTCTGTTGACCAGTTATAAATCAAGGCCAGTTCATGTTCGATCGTTCTCTTCTACATTTATAATCTCGTATCCACAATACCTGGTGATGATGTCTAGTCAGTGGCAGTTGTTTCGTGACATCATCAAGCCAGCACAGGCGCAATTTTCATATTGTGGACGAGACTCTATTTCTCCTCACTGTCTGTCTGTCTGTCTGTCTGTCTGTCTGTCTCTCTGCCTCTCTCTCTCTCTCTTTCTCTCTCTCTCTCTCTTTCTCTCTCTCTCAACTACATAATATATATTATTATTTAGTATTTGTAGTGTCCACAACTGTGTTGCTGTTGTCATTAATGTGTTCACAACTGTGTTGCTGTTATCATTCTCCAGCCAGGAGATCCGGGAGATGACCGACGCGGGTCGTGTGAGTCACGTGATCGCCACTGATCTGCACCTAGAACCTGGACATACGTATCGGGCAATTGTCCAGTTCTGCCATCCCGACGGTTGTTTCCTGGTGAGTAAAACATATTAACTAGTTTGCACATACTAATCTAATTAAAATGTATACAAAATCAACAAAGACGAATTAGACAGTAATCACTGTAGATGGGTAGCAGTAATTCTAGTTTTAATGCCACATAAATTGTATTTTTTAAGTAAGTCTCATGTATGAATATAAAATATAAATCGAATAAGATCGTTTACAATATTTTACAATGCATCAAAACACGTGCTTTTTTCTTGTAGACAAATATATTGAAGAACACGAATGATACATTTGTTGACGTTTAATAGCTGAAATAGACATCTCTAAATCGCACGCATGCCATACACAAAAGACGACATCTGAATACGAAATGCATATCTACATAAAATCATAACTGAAATCAGGCTACTACATAGAAAGGTTTCGTATTCAAAACACATTTGATGCAGAACTGCTCCAAGGCTGGTCGGAATGTTCCTGTCATTTGTGTTTTCAGCCCCTCTACTCCGATGGAGTGACTATCACGCCAGATGCCCCGGTCTCCCAAGGCCTTACCGCTGCTTCGTTGAAAGGCACAGATCTTACGTTCGCCTGGTCCCATTTCACCGACCCCACTGTTAAACCTTTGAACGCCGACGTCGTGTCTCGGCACGAGTGGACGTTGATCGTGGAACACGCCGAAGGACACAGCCCGGAACATCTCTATCCATGGAACCTAATAGCGAAAGCTGACATCAAATGTGCTATGACTATGGGTTCGAACAATAAAGTAAGGATTATGTGCACATCATATATTATATAACCAACATATCGCTGCTAAATGTGAATGTATCTAACCTTTTCTACGTTTTAGATAATAATTAAACATTGAACGTTTGTATTGTATTGACTTTTGTTCAGGTATGCTCATACACTATCCGCATGGTGGCGCCACTGGACACGTCGAGTTGTGTGGTGCTGGCTCTGAGGGGGTATAACAAAGTGGGATTGTACTCGACTGTCACCCGACAACTGAGGGGATGTGACGTCGCCAGCAAAGCTACACTTACAGTAGTGGACGCAGTAGCGACGAAGCTAGACGGGTGGGTTGATTTGTGATTGTGTTTAAGATGTGATTTAATGTATCTTCATTGGGAAATATACACTGGAGTTGTTTTTTTTGCGACATAAATGCCGAACAATACAATATGTTATTCGCGATTTAATTTCTAATAATTGTTAAACCCATACACGTGCAGAAAATACACCAGCTTGACATGTTGAGCAATTTGTTTCCAGGGATATATTTCTGAATAAAAACGCTCAGTGGCCTGTGCCAGACCAAGAGTACACGCCGTCCTTATCGACATTGAGCGCCGTGTGGCCAGACCTGCGCCACGGCACGTACAACTGGAAGGTCGTCTCCGACCAAGCTATTCGCAGATTCGCCTTCGTCAAGCCAGATACTGCACCAGACTATAGCGACTATGACTGTTCAGCACCGGAAGTGTTGGCCTGCGGAGAGACGCAGGTACGACACTGAACTAGTATTTGTGTTTTGCTATCACGCACGCACGCACACACGCACGCACGCACGTACACACGCACGGACGAACGCACACACATTTTACGTGTTGTTGTAAGGGTACGTTGGTTTTGGTGAAATGTTTGCTTTTTGCATTTATAGGACAACTTTGTGAACGTTCACGACTTGGCTCTGACTGAGGGCCAGCGCTACTACATATGTATCCAGGCTAACGCCACTGACCTGAAGTTTGAGAAGTTCACTCAACATCTGGAGCAGAGCTCGGAGTGCAGCAATGGAATCGTTGTGGACACAACACCGCCAATCGCTGGTCAAGTGTTGCTCGGTAATCATATGAACCACTGGCGCTTCCAGGTGTGTACTTTCAAATTTAACACAACGACCGTGCAAACACATAACTTAGTTTCCTATAAACATATTCATAAGCAATTATAATGTTTTATTTTTCAAAATAAATTTGGTCTAATTTCACAATTAGATTGAATTAAGTCGATCATGGTAATGTCTTCTTACAAGGGCGGTCAAAACGACACATATCCTAGAACCTTTTATAACATATCCTACTCGTGATATCGCTGCCTGCTTCAGATCGACCGATCACAATTGAATATTTACTGGAGTTCATTCGTCGACGTAGAAACTTACGGTCGATCGTCTCACCACTCAGGAATTCTCAAGTATGAATACGCCATAGGTGAGTGCGTGCCTCTGTGTGTGCGTTAATACAACACACACACAAATTTGTGCGTAGCTGCGAAACGGAATCATACGTTTTTTCGTATGACGCCTCATAATTTCATATATATATATATATATATATATATATATATATATATATATATATATATATATATATAATCATGTGTGTGTGTGTGTGCCAGGTTCGTCCCCAGAGGGCGTTGATGTACGGGACTACGTGGACGTAGGAGTCACGAATATGGCGGCTGCGACCGGACTGACATTGCAAGATGGAAACACTTATTTCGTTACAGTTCGTGGTGAGTTATTTATATTCACCTACAAAGCGCTACTTTTGTCATTCTGTGACTGTAACACTATTGTCATCATTTTGACTATTGTTTCAACGTGAGTATCAACATTACGTATCTTGTTGTTGAGAAGTATCTAACGTATGTTTCCATACAGCTACCGATCACGTGGGTAAATCCACTACTGCGATGTCGCCTGGAATTACTGTCGACTCGACGCCACCAGATATCAGCACCGTGCCAATTGACGTTGGGGGTCCTTACATGACTGAGCGGACAGAGTTATCCGCTAGGTGGAAAGGTGTATTTGATGACGCCGAGAGTGGTGAGGGAATTGTGCAGCATATCATATACGTATACATTGTATGTTCCTCGATTGTAGAAGGTTGAGTCACTCACTTAACGCGGTCAGGGATCCATGTGTTGCTAATGACAATTTTAACCAGCCGAACTTATTAAATGCACTGATTTCGGTTGAATCATTTAACGATTTGATTAACATTATACTTGTTTCAATAATTAGTTACTCTACCAGCAATTAGTTTAATATGTTTGTTATTCTACGTCTATTTTATTCTACGTAAAACGGCAGTTTTATTCAGCGTAGACAAACAGTGTTTGTTGTTGATGTAGGCAACACGCTTTCTTGTTGGAAAATTCAACACTATTTACTTGTGCTGAAATGATTATACATGTTTTATGTTTTTATTTATAATAATGGGCAACTAGTATTATGTTAGCATATACATTACATATGAATTGCAGGAATTGAGTATTACTATTGGTGTCTGGGCTCGAAGCCTGGCTACTGTGACGTGATGTCTTACGTGAAGACGACGGAACCAGCGGCGTCCTCGAAGGCACAAGGCGAACTACAGTTGAAGGACGGACACCCGGTCTACGTGACGGTGCAGGTGAGGCACTGTATGACTATCACGTCGGACACATGGTGTAATAGCAATAATACCATTTCCAACATTCTATGGATATGTTCACGTATCACGACGATGATGATATACAGTCATTGCCTCAGCCATTTGCCCAACGCTTGATGTTGTCCCTATTCCTTCTACATCTTTGTTTTGCCCGGGAAGTTCGCCTTTTATGCTGCTAAGTTCCAAACTTCCAGGTATTCTTTTTCATTGGCAGCACATAGCCAACTTTCCATTCTTGATGGAACACGACATACCTTCTTCTTCCTTAACCCCTACGTTATTTCACACTCCGATGTTAGTCTTTCTCTACCTCCACCTTATCCTGAGCATAATATATATATATATATATATATATATATATATATATATATATATATATATATATATATATATATATATATATATATATATAATATATGTGTGTATATGTGTGTGTGTATGTGTGTGTATGTGTGTGTGTGCGCGTGTGCGTGCGTGCGTGCGTGCTTGCGTACGTGTATGACTACATGTTCACTGGATGGAAGTAGGCCTTCTGATCACATATTCAATGTTGAATGTATGTCCGTTGATATTGCAGGCCGTGAATACAGTGGGCCTGAATGCAGTAGTCACGTCCACAGCCGTCATAGTCGACGCATCATCTCCCGCTGCTGGTTACGTTTATGACGTTGTCAGTGACTTACAGAACAATGACATCGATTATACTGTTAGTGTTGTCATAATAGCAACCACCGTCCTTAGGAATGTTGATATAATTTAAATTTATTGATACAATTTATCTAACATGGTTTATTTGAGCAATTGTTTACTTTGATGTATCAATTGTGCGTCTGAACATAGGCAACAAGTTAACAAGTTCATGCTATGGTTAGTGATCGATTAAATGCTGCTGTAAGTGTTGCCGTCTGCGTTGAATACTGTTAACTTTGTTTTTAACGCACATTATGTAAGAGATTACCAATATTCAGTTACTTCTAATATAAGTAGAAAACGTCATGCGAAATGCTACACGGAGGGTTTTATTCTACAGGGTATTTACTCTATAAAGTATACACAATTATGTTTTCGAATTCAGACTGTCGCGACAAAGATTGGAGCAAATTGGTCCGGATTCCACGATCCACATTCACACGTCACTGGCTACATCGTGAACATCGGCAAATGTGCAACTTGCGAAGATATCCTTGAGAAGTCGCACGTTGGAATCACCACTAGTATGCATGTCTTTACAGATCATATATTCAAAATATTATTCTGACTTGTAAGAAACACATTATTATACATACAATGGAAGTCATATTTTATATTAGGGTGATGCATCAAACTGAACATAAATGCGAGTGTTCCAATGTTCCTTTCAACAAATGCATCAACAGAAGCTTCTCTACAACAGTAATTATTTCATGGTTTTCATTGATCAGATCCAGTATAGTATTATGAATTTTCAGACATACTGTTGAGTGACGTAACACTAGAGCGTGGTGTGCGGTACTACACGACAGTGGAGGCTTGTAATGGCGCCGGTCTGTGTGTCACTGTCACCTCTGACGGGATCATCGTTGACACGTCTCCCCCGGTAGCCGGCGTCGTCTTCGACGGCATCTCAGCTGAAGACATTGACTATCAGAGCCTGAGGTACCACCAGCATATTGTAAATTAAAATACGTACTTCTTCGTTGTTCAGTCTATGAAGGGATGAGTCTAGTTCATGTATTGCTGAGCCTGTTTTCTCTCTCCATCTCTCCCAAACAGCAGCCTTTTCCCTCCACTTCTCATCCTCCTATGTCATTCGAACATCCCAGTTTACATCTTAGTTGCAGTTTTCCCCCCGTGTCCTACCGCCGTCCCACTCTGTACGTTTTTACCTGTCCACATCATCCGACTTATTGCTATTCTAACCGGTTTGCTGGTCTGCATACCAATCTCTTCATACCAATCTCTTCATACCAGTCTCTTCACTCGTATAATTTATCATCCTTCCGTCCGCTCTCTTGGCTCGTGTAGTTATCCAGACCGAGTTGTTCACACAAACTTTAAACTTATGCTGTTGTATGAATATCATGCCGTCATGCCAACGATACACACGCTCTACGAACGTTTACTTATTTCTATATTTCTGTCAGTCATGACTCCCTCTACCGTCCTCCGTACATTCGCTCCATGACCATATCGTCTGCGTACGTCGTCTTCATAAGAACATCCTTCGTGCTGATCTTCCAGCAGCTAATTAATTTCATCACCATGATAAAAAGTAATGGGTTAATTGCATTTCCTTACCTCTAACCGATATTAACTTGACACGAATTGATATATTATGTATAACCACTACTCTTCTTTTTGTTATCTCATAAATTGGTTTCACCATTCTAGTTTCTGCTTCTGGCTCTCATCCTTCTCACCGTTGTGTCACACTTGTCCAAGAAACGCGCGGGTTTTACAATGTTGCACATTATGCGATCGATAGGAAACATTACGTATGTTCAGTATCGGTACTTTTCACCCAAACAGTATTTGTGTTAACATCCTTCCAAAACGAAACCTATTTAGCCTTTTAATCTATTTATTGTTCAGACAATTTGAGCAAAACCTACTATTTATCAAACAAATCGTACATCGCAATAACTTACATAACATAATAATTTTTATAGATCGACATTGTCTGCTCACTGGGTCAACTTCCACGACCCCGAGTCTGGTCCTCTGTACATGGAGTGGCGTGCAGGAACGTCGCCGGGACTGAGTGACGTTCTCGCCCCGACTAGACTGCATGTGACCAACGACGCATCAACGAGACTACCACAACGACTACCGCTTCACCAGAAAGTTTACGTCACCTTAAAGGTTTTTAACAAAGCAGGTGAACAGTCTGAGCTCGCAAACTGTGATGACACTATGTTGACACAAGCTGCAACTGAAATGCATATCACAGCCCATTTAACGTTAACATTATAGTTTGCAATTTCCCTATGATGATACTTCAGAATTGCATTTCGAAACATTCCGTGGTAATATTTCCATGGTATGATATTGGTTGTATATATATATATATATATATATATATATATATATATATATATATATATATATATATATATATATATATATATAATATACATAATATTATATATATATATATATATATATATATATAAAAATATATATATATATATATATATATGTATATATATATATATATATATATTATATATATATATAATATATATATATATATATATATATATATATGCAACTTATAATTATGAAAATCGTCGAACTGCTAATTGCATCACAACATCTCGCAAGTATATGTTACGTCGTCAGTTTAGTCTGAATTGACTGTTACTATATTTTAGCTTACATTGTTACTATGACGTTGGCCTGTTTATTGTTTTATGTTATGTATGTTACATGTATCGGTCGTTTAATGTGTAGGTCTGTCGACGGAGACTACGTCGAACGGGTTAATGATCGACAACACGCCGGCAGTTACGACGACACGCGTATCTCTCAATAGGCACTTCGGATCACTGAAGCCGAACACACAGGTATGTCGCACTGTTATTCACGGAATGCCAACCAGACAATGACAAACTGTCCCCAACTATACGGGAAAGATGGCATATTATGCGGTTCGATGGATTTACATGTTGTGTTGTCATATTTGAACGTATCAACAGCTACGCTCATGACGTGTGTTTATGAAATTAACATTGTTTCTTAATACATCCATCGTAACTTTTTGAAATTGTTTATTTTGCTCAGATATGGAAGTCGTCACTGAGTGTCCTATGGAAGATGTCAGACAAAGATAGTTCCATCGTTGAGCAGTTTGTATCTCTGACGACGAGAGACTCGATAAAGCACAATGTGCCTGCTGTAAAGGTGAGACGACTAGATATGTAGGTACTTATCATGCTGAGTCATGCATGATAGTGTGCTAGTGTTTGTGTATATGTGTATGTATATGTGTGTGAGTGCGTATGTGCGTGCGTGCGCGTACAGGCGTGCGTGCGTTCTTGCGTGTTTGTGTTTGTGTAGCAATGAAACTAATTGCAACCCCATCAAATGTATGATGTCATCAATTACTCGGTACGCAGTAACGTAAAGTAACTGTCGCAACATTTATTCAAATAGCATGATACTAACGTACATAGAAAAAAAAATACTTAAATGTATTGGTATTATGTTCATTTTCTAAATTGGTGATGCATTATTTTTTTTACATAAACATAAACAAATAGCATGATATTAAAATATATAAAAAATATTGAAAAGTATTTTGAAATTTTCCAATTATCAGTGCATATACACATATCTAACAACATTCTGTCATCGACACACTCGTGTGACATCCACTTTCCACTGCTTACAGTTGTACGGAGACGAGCAGGAGTACACGTTCAGCAACGTGAGCTTGGCTGATGGAGAGACTTACTACGCCAAGGTGGTCGCCTGCAACGGCGCCAGACTCTGTACGACGTCCGTCAGTGAAGGCATTATGGTAGGACTATACCCTTATATATATATATATATATATATATATATATATATATATATATATATATATATATATATATATATATATATATATATATATATATATATATATATATATATATATTGACATTTGTAAATATAAGTCACATAGTCCGTTATTGTATTTGATGTCATACATACAAATTTCAAACAGATTTTTGCCTATCTAAATTGTGTTCACGTGTGCAGGTTGACAACACTCCCCCAGTCGCCGGAGCCTTCGCTGTCGAGACGGAGCACGCCGCAATGTTGACGCGACATCGACCCGGCTGGATGACGTACAATGACAAGACGTTACATCTCGCGTGGCTTGGCTTCTCTGACGCTCACTCTGACTTCACGGCCTACTACGTCACCGTGGGCACGTATTTTGGTGCCCTCAACCTTTTGGTCAGTCGGCTTGATATATCACAATTCTTCATCTCTTCCGTTTCCCGTATAGGCGTACTTGTCAAGTATGAAAGCGTTATTTGGAAATCTTCGTTGGTTCATAATAATGCTTAATTTTTCATGTTTATTGCGCCTGAGTTAAGTTTCCTGATGATATAAGATCTATATAGGTTAATTGTTATCAATATTATATGTCGTACTATTTTTCTTATTACCACTATGATGTTGTTATGTTCACATTTGCAGTCAGGAGTCCAATCAGCAGTTGTGATTGAACACACAGTGAAAGACAAACACGAAGATGAAGGATTTGTTCAGATGGCAGACGTTTCTGTCAAATCAATTATTATGCAGAACCAGAAAATGTATATATCGGTTTGGGCTGTAAACAAGGTGGGTTCATACGAGACATTTGGCGAAACAACAGATTTGTGTATCTTCGTGTATTTTTCGTGAAAGTTAGGGAACAAATTGAAGTGTGTATGGTGAATCACTCGTTTTAGCAGTATAATATCCAGTTAAACGAAGACCAATCCCACGTTTTATATTCGCGAAAATGTTCTTCAAGTTGGTAGATAATAATGAAGAAACGATTTTCTTTTAATCGCAACTAATGAGATTTATTTACTCAACGTTTCGGCAGCCGTCGACAGCCTTCATCAGCAACTGAATTCTGTGACGTCCGAATAGTTGTGATTAAAATACAATAATTTCTTAAGCGTCTTACGTCAATTCAGTTGAAGGTACATGTTGAAATAACACAACGTTTGTCATGTTCCCAACACATGTTTACTTATGTCAAGGCGGATATGTATTATTATGGAACACACACGCAAACACATATAACACGTGGGTGCATACAGCCAGGTAGCATAGTGATTAAATCGTCGTACTCTCTGGATTCGAATCATCAAACTGGTACCGCAGCTATTTCGTTCATGCCTTATGCAACCATTACACGAATGGACGGTTGTTGCCATGAAGTCGTAGCGCGGTTGTAGGCTTTCCAGACTGTTGAGTTAATGTTGAAGTAGAATGGTTTGCAATAGGGTTCGTTGAGTGGTAATCGGAGAAAATAAATCACCGTTGTACTAAGAGTCACATTGACATTTTGCGATAAGCCAATGGCACTCCATTGATACATTTAACTCTACTGCCTAGGTCGGTCTTGTGAGCAGTCGTCTCCACGGCACCTTCACGGCCGTACCCTCGCAGGCGACGTCCGGCACACTGGCCTTGGTGCGCCGCTGTCAGCCCTTCAGCTGTGAAGGCCACTGTACTTGCGCTCCACACGGACAGGGGATGTGTACGTCAACAGCGCCATGTAGGGACGTTAAAGGTGAGTGTCTTGTTAACGTATACATATTAAATTGTTTATAGTGGCATAATCGCAGTCGTCAGGCATTCGGTGATACAAAGACTCTGCGGTTATATGATGTACAAAAAACAAACTGCGGTTTTGAGAGCGTGCGAATGTATAACATGCTAACAATTGTCCGCGTGTAAGATTGATTGCGATACAAATAAACCAGTATTTCGTTTTAAGGCATCGTTGTGTTTACATTTATCACATTCGATTGCTATCGAGTATACACAATTTTAAACAAATGTGATATCATGTATGCGTCACATACAACCTGCCATCCGATTTATGTTGATTTTGTTAACGAGGTAGGTAGTAATCATTACATTTTAACAACGCGTCAACGTTAATATCCCTGATTTTGAATGGATGATCGCAGGAATATCTGGCTATCAGAAGCTGACAGTCTTCGACATCGAAGACTACACTGTCACTCCGGCATCGAACACGCTGGACATCCACTACACAAGATCCCAGTGCGCCCTTGCTGCCACCTGGCGGACTGTGGCGTCATCGGGCAGATCGCCGATGAGATACGAATGGAGTGTCGGAGTTGACGGGGAGCAGATTGGACACGACCTACTCAATGTGCTCAAGGAGCCGCTGTGGAGAGAAACCAGCCACATCAACATGGCCGTATACACAACGGGAAGCTCCCGGAAGTCTGGTAAGACGAGGCATTAAAATTGGCACAAACGCAGGCGGAACGGGCAATCCTTATCATAAAACAATGTGCCCTATTCCCGTATTTGTGAAATCATCGTATACAATCTCGATATATTGAAATGACACATGATTTTGATCAACACTACATATATTTACGAATAATTGAAGTACGATAAACTGGAAACTATAACAATGTAGTCGAGTTAAATATAAATTGGTCTGTTGATGATTATATTTAACGGAACAGGTCGTCACGTGTGTTGATATTATATTAGTCTAAATTAAGTGTACACATAACCGTAGTTAGTGAACCGCGAGTATAGGAGATGCTGTTTCCATCATAACTAGCAATATTTGCATCAATGAACATTTTAAATTTTCAGATGTCATTCTCGAGTCTCACACGAAGTATGTGATGTACGTACGTGCATGGTACGATCACGAACATTATGCCGTGTACGAGACGGATGGAGTTGTGACAGATTCCAGTACGCCGGATCTGTCGCGTGCCTCCAAGGTGATGGAGCTGTGGAATGCCACGTCCAATAGCGACGTTGATTTCTTCACGTCGACGTCACAGCTGACTCTGTCTTGGCGCGGTGTCTTTCGAGATTCACAAGCAACTATTAAACACTACGTGGCGTCCGTCAGCAAGACTTTCGGTGGTCGTGACGTAGCCGAAAAACAACTGACGTCATCGGAGACACAAACGACACTGACTGGGCTGAAATTGGATACTAGTGACGTGTACTACAGCACTGTTGTCGCCCACAACGAAGCTGGCCTGTTTTCGTCGGCGTACTCGGATGGATTCAAGGTCATTCTTGCGTTATCACCAGATACCATAAAGATACAACACCATGTTTCTAGCATCAGTATTAACTAGAGTCGCATTACTGCATAAAACTGTATATTTAACATAGTCATAGATGGGTGCAATTAATATTAGCGTCCGTATTTGTGGATGAATGTGCGCATGTGTGTATGTGCGTGTGCATGCTCGCGCGTGCATGCGTATGTGCGTGCGTGCAGCACACATATAAAAAACGCTCGCACATATCAGTGTGTAGAGATATTATGTGCCCGTATTCCAAACTGTATTCCACACACATCCCTGACCTTCCGTTCATCTCCAGGTGGACGTCACAGCGCCAATGACAGGCAGTGTTTGGGACGGCCGAGGGCTCTCTGACCAAGACTACAGCAGCGAGAACCATACAGTGTCGGCGTGGTGGCGTGGCTTCAGTGATGACCAGTCGTACATTGAACACTACGAGTGGTGCGTAGGCACACAACCAGGGAAAGAGGATGTGGTCACGTGTAGAGATGTTGGCCTGCACACGCGCGGTACCGCTCAGCTGTCGTCTGCGCAGTCGCCAGGTTTGAATTGGTATCAATAAATAATAAACATATTGTACTCAAACCAAGCAGACATCAACTGCAGTCGAGTTGTGAGGTTGTATTTTTATTTAACACATTTTAGCAGATTGTTCTAAACGATATTAAGCCCACACTATGCTATTCGGTGCATGTTAATTACATTTGTTCAGACATATAAGGTTGGTTTGTTTGAGTACTTACCAACACCTCAAACTGTTTACAGGAAACCACTTGTATGCTACTGTGTACGCATACAATGCTGCTGGTCTCAAGTCTGTAGGAACAAATACCGATGGATATGTCATCGATTTGACGCCTCCACTTCCTATCCATAAGTTCCAGTTTGGATCGAACCTGCTAAATAATCCATCATTCGATGAGGACATTGGTGGAGGGAGAACAGTCCCAAAGGATTGGAAAGGACACGGGACGTTTTACATCACACGTAGTGGCAATATCAAAGCCCACGACGGACAGTCATTTCTCGATGTTGTCAGTGGCTATGTAGAACAGACGATTACAACTGTGAAAATGAAGAAATATCGAGTGTCGTTCTACGTCCGCTCTCCGGACACCGCCCGTTTCTATTCTCAGAAAGTTGGCTTTTTGAGACTTCCGGAGTTTCACGCGGCATTCATTGTTGAGCCGACGGCAAGCTCATCTGGTGACTCGTGGCAGAAACACGTGTATTACTTCATAGCTAATAATTCGTCGTCGATCATTACAATCGGCGCTTTGAGCCACAAAACTGGTTTTCTGTTGGACAATGTCAATGTACAGGAGATCAATGTAGGACGACGTAGTCCACCCACTGACCCGACTGACCCGGCCAACTCGCACGTCCAGCCGATGCACGTCCATCTGAACTCGAGGGGCCGCTACACCGCTCTGACAGCGGCCTGGGACGTCGAAGACCCGGAAAGCCCGGTGAACAACTACTACTGGGCCATCGGAACCGTACGGGGTGCGTGAATTTAAACAACGTTTCTTGATAACTTACATCAGCTATGGGAACCCAGCGCTACCCTTACAATAGTGAACTTGTTTGATATGTGCGAATTGTCGTATATTATCACAACAGGTAGTACTATTTTTGCCTATAGTGTCAATTTAACAAGATTTGACATCCAAGCCAAAGACCCAGATGGCAAGTGGACAAGGAATCCATTGGCTTATCGAGAGTCCAACAATGTTCATCTACTTATAACCCGCCCTCCTGAGATATGTGTCAACCTTGTTTTTAAACATATTGCTTCCTGATGTCCAATCCACATTGATCCTTTACTAATTTTACCTCATGTCCTCTAGTTCTGCTATCCTTCTTGAGTGAGAAAAACATATTTCTATCAATATTTTCATACCCATTCAATATTTAAAACACTTCAATCTGATCTCCTCTTAACCTCCTAGTCTCTAGAGTTGTTAAACCACATTCCTTCAGGCGTTCTTCATAACTAAGGTCTCTCAGTTCTGGAATCATTTTAGTTGCTCTCCTTTGTATGCGTTCAATATATTTCCAGTGGACTGGTCTACTGTTTGGCTCAACAAGTTACAACGGCAAAATTGCATTAATTTTAAAATGGAACGGAATATATACTGAATTCATATTAGCAAATATCCAACCACGGTGGGTACATATTTATTTAAGCAAACCAAAAAATAAATCTTGTACATATTTTAAGTTGACAATATGTATTTAGAACCGTACCTGCAATTTACAATTATATATATTCCTAATACATTACTGATTATTTATTGAAAATATACGTCTAACAGTTAGACGATTTTGTTAGCTGGACAATTGTTGAGATTGATCACCATACATTTCAGTATTGTGCTTAGTATAATAACGAACTGACTCACCGGCCATAGTGTAACAATTTTGCCTTACTTATTGGCATCAACCTACAGTTACATTTCCCAGTGGTGTCCATGTTAACGTTTTGCATGATTATAAGAAAACGGGACCATAACAAATTATGAAATTTCTTACCTGCCGTTGTCATCATCTCATTGACATGCTGGTCGAGTTTTGGCAAAATCACGTATTTCTAACTCTATTAAAATGGATGAACGTGCCATACCCATCAATGTTTACACATTTCTGTATGAATTACTACTCACTCGAGCTTTGTAGCGAAAACATTGCCAAAATTCTTCCGCCTACTCAAATCAGTTACACTGTCAACATGTTCTACCAGCAAACATGGCAATGTGCTTGCTCAAAGGCACTTATGTCAGATGATATGGATTTTTTCGTGTAACTTCGTGTAACCAAACTTAGTATGCTCTACAGGATGTCCAACTGAGACATGATCCCTATTACAGGCGGAGTGCAACTGCAGAACTTCCGGTCTGTCGGTCGGCAGACTCACGCACGCGCAGACACTCTCCTGCTGCAGCATGGGACAGAGGTTCACGTGACCGTGGTGGCTGAGAACGCGGCTGGACTGAGGACGGCCATTTACTCCGACCCGTTTACTGTAGACCTCACTCCGCCCGAGCTTTGTTGTCTTGTTGTAAGTTGCACTGATACCTGTGATTACATTACGATTAAGCTGCTAATTAATATAGTAGTTGAAATTGAATAACAAATGTACATACTATTATATCGTCATCATCATCATCTCAGTCATAGCCCGTGGGGGCCGTTGACATCTTCCTGTCATTTCGCTTCATCGCCGTTTCCCGTGCGGTCTGCAGGCCTCCAGTTGTCCATTGCCTCACATTGTCGATCCTGGCGGTTCGTCTTCTTCATGGTTTGTTTTTCCCCTCGACCTCACCTTCAATTGATGTCAAAACCATATTTTATCTTCGTTTCATATGCTGTTATATTATGTCGACACCGTGAAAAATAATAAACTATCCCAGAAAACAAATATTAGTATGAAAGCATGCATATACTGATAGCCATCACTGACCTAATGTTCTTTGTAGAGACCATTAGTGTGTAATGCTCGAAGTCTCACTATACATTTACATAATTATTACCAGATGGTCGCTGCTGTCGAAAAAAAAAGAAAACCACACACCAAACGTATCTGCAAAATCGTTCATGTTGAAATAACTGTCGTTCCATCAGTGATGAACAATGGACCTTTATGAAAACGGTTAGACAAAGCGCAGGCTCCGGCTAACCACTGATGATAATGACGACGACGACGACGACGGTGACGACGACGATGATGATAATGATGATGACGATGATGGGGATAATCAAGCTAACTTTCCATCTAGCAATAAACAGAAATATGCAGTGTCATTTTAACTGCCCTTTGTTGTAGGATGGTGGTAGCGGAACACAGGTGTCGTATCAAACATCAAGGATTCTAAACGTCGTGTGGTCAGTGAAAGATCCGGAAAGCAAGGTCAAATATTGTGAATGGGCATTAGGTGAGAACTACATTTATTTTATATTTATTGATTCATGCGAACAATGATGTCGAATATTATTTCTATATATACACACCGTCTATAATATGAAACTACTTGGCAAATTTCGTTCTTTAATTAAAGCACATTGTATATTTAGCAAATCACATGTCAAACTCTCTTTTATATTTACCCCAAACATATCGTCTACATACGGTCATGATAATATTGTACATATACACCTTTACGAGGTCATACCTAATTTAATTTGCCATACATCGTATACATGATTGGATTGTATTATCCTGCGTTGTTATCACGACAGGAAAGAGCCCTGGTTCGCAGGAGGTGCAGTCGTTCACGAGGACGACTTCCCTGTCGACAGCTGCCGTGACACTGGCCGCCTCCGTCAGCCACGGCGAGACGGTTTTCAGTGTCGTCCGCTGCTTCAACTACGCCGGCTTCCAATCTACGCTCGTCTCCAGCGGGGTTGTCATGGTGACCAAACCACCTGACGTCTCCATGGCAACGCTAAACATCATCGCTAGTTCTGCGTCGTATTATCCGACGCGTGACAATCACCAGTCGGACAAACAGCGTCTGTTCTTTGGTTGGGAGGGAGTCCGTGACAAGTCTGGGATAGCAAGCTACGAGGTGGGTTTAACCAAGATTTTGTTTCACAAGTAATTAGCTGGGGTAACATTTCTACATGCGAAGAGTTACTCAGTATGTGTGCATCTCATATTGCGCGTAAACACAGTAGCACAACAAAACAACGAACATTACTACTTTAGTCAACATAAACATCCTTTGTTGTAGGTGAGTCTCCAGGAGTCGAACGCTATGCCAGTTCTTCCGTGGAAGACCATGGTTTCTGCAAACCAACTGTTTGCAGAATTGCAAGGTCTCAGTTTGGAATCATACGCCACCTACACGGTACTGCTGCGGGTAAATAACTACGCGGGCAAGACGAGCAGCGTTGTCGTCAGCAACGTCACCATTGAGACAGAGGCACCGCGCGTGACAGGTACGTCTAATGCGAGGTGTACGTTGCTAAACTTTTGTTTTTGTGGCGTGATTATTCGTCTTAAAACGGATCAGCCTTGCAGTGCACATTGACCCGCAACTCAACGAAACTCGATTCGCGTGTTAATTTGGCAGGCGCAATAGTTTCTAAATTGGAATCGCAGCAACAAATGTTGCATAACGTGCGCCGTTCTCTGACGCGATGGCCCGCAACTCAACGGGCCAATCACAGTACATTTTCGTCGATAGTTACGGGAAACACCACTTGGTGCGTGTTTGGTCACACGAGGCTATAACGGTAGGTGGCCCGCGCATGCAATTCCAGAAAGTAACGTCAGGATCATCACATAGTCAATGGGCCAGGTGGAATATTGGTACCCCAATTGGAACTATAAAGCTTGGTACTTGTGTTTAGGGGTTTCCAAATTATGAAAAAATGTATGGTGGACATTTTAATTCGGTAGCTGAAGCCCGCTATAAGCAATTCTTTATTGTTGTGGATTAGCGCGAATTCTTGAAGAAAGAGGCAATAAGCCACCCACCACATAACCACTCGGAACTTTTGATCAAAAAGTTTTGTTGACACGTATGTGTTTATTCACTTAACCACATGCCCATTAGTTCACTAATTATTATTTCTGTATGCGAAAATACGGTTATAACCGGGCTCGGAAAGATAAACATGTTCTTGCATTCATACTTACTTCATCCTTCCCAACATTGCAGCGTACTGCATTACAACGCGAATAGCTTAAGACTTCCTCTGCCACTTCTAAACACGTGTACTGATGTAAAAGGGTGAGTGTTATTTATAGTAAGCGAGTCGCGTGGCTGCTGTGATGTGAAAAGAGCGAATGCGCTCAAGTGCCCGGATGACCACCATCAAAAATAAGACAGTGGTCGAGTATGTAATCGTGGAGCCTAAGCCCAAAGCCAACATCTGATTATTTCCAAAGAATACATACTCGACCATAATGAAATGATGGATAACTGCACTCCTTCCAGCGAATTATAGGTATCAGTGGCGCGATCAATACAACCGCCAATACAACAAGATTGTGTTTGAAGCTCTTCTGAGGCTTCAAACAATGTTGAATCACACAGTGAATGTATCTGCTATTGTGGGATTCCAGCAAAACCAATTTGGTCCAGGTCATAGACTGGAAGAGGCCACACTTGAAGAAAAGTAAGAAGGCAAGGTATTATAAGTGACATGTGGTGAATCAAGTGTTTCAAGCTCACAACAGAAAGGTCGGAGGACGTGAATGAGACGAGTACGATACAAGAGGAGGCACACACTCGCATGTTGCTGTATGCAAAGCCGCTGCAGATAATGATTCAGTCATAATTGTTGCAGAAGACACTGACGTATTGATTCTTTGCGTGGCTGTTCAAGCTTGTATTGGCTGTAACCATTAAGAGCCAGGATAATCATACTCGATGTCAAAAAAATGTGTGCAGCTGTTGGTCAAGGAACACGTGCTGCTCTGTTGGAATGCCTGCATTTACAGGGTGTGACACAGTGAGTGCTTTCTCGGGTCAAGGCTGAAGTCCCCGAAACTTCTCCTTCATAATACGACATTGTCAATGAGCTACGCTCCTAGCTTTTCCGAGCCAAGAAGGGGGATGTGGAGTCTGGCTAACTGCCTCCGTGTAAATAATGCCTTCACATGCATACACTCAGAGACTATCCGTCTGGGATATGGCATCGGAGTGTAGACAATTGCCCTGACATTCCCTTCATCCTTCATGGTCACGGGTGGGAGCTCAGTGATGACGGCAAACTCACCAATAACTGGATGACTGGATCCCAAGCACCAGATGTTGTTCTGGAGTTGCTTTAATACAAATGCAGGCGTGTTTGTCAGGCTCCAGACGGCGTGTGCCCTATGAATGGACTCAGATGCACAAAGCTTGTTGTTTCCAAGACTGTTCTAGTATGAGAACTGAGTTGGATGAACAGCAGGAGCAGGACAGTTCTGATGATGAAGTGTCAATTTATGGACATTCGTCAGTTGCCCATATAAGAAATATAATTAATGTATTTAGCATAGTTTGTTTGATTATGAGATCGCCTTTTGCTACAACATGCGCATACGTGTAACTTGTATCTAATTTTCATATTATATCATTTATGAATAACATACATGCATTGCAAATAACTACATAAACTACAGACTGAAACACATTTGTTAAGATAGTTCATATGGATAGCGAAGTGGTTTGTACTTGCTACGTTTTACTTTACTGTCAAAACAAAGGCCCGCATTTTGACTTAGGAATCATCTACAATGTTTGTATTGATTGCTTAACTTAAGCTACGCCCTACATAGGTCCATCATATTATGTCATGCTCTACACACGTGTAGCTAATGAAAAAGCTACGTTAGGGTTTGTTCGTTATGATGGCACCAGTTCGTCAAATTGAAGTTCTTTACCTATAAAACCAAGCAATACATTTATATTAGCCGTTTTGTGTTAAACAAATTAATGCTTATTGAACTAATGAGCTTTATATGAATTGTACTCTTTAACATCTTTGATTTAATACCAAATATGACCATGAACGTGCTGCAAATATATTATGATTGCGCTTTCCTTTCAGAGGTCATCGTAATATTTCATGCTCTGCAGAAGTGTAGCTAATCATAAAGCATTGTGAGGTTTAGTTCGTCCTGATGGTACCAATTGGTAAAATTTCAAGTCCTGGCTCATGGCCTAACACGAATTGACACAACTGTTGTAATACAAAGTAGGCGAACCCAGTCGCAAAACATCGGAACGTAAAATCGTTTCTAGTCTTGCAATCGCGCGACTCGCAACACATGTTTAGCAAGAGGTTCGCTGATGTTCATATATGTAGTTTGTGAATAGTTTAAGTATTGTCGGCTTATTAAAAAAGTTAATATTTTCTTTCAAATTCATATAATTTGATCTTTAGATAGGGTACCTCGCAAAAGTGTGAACAACTTAGCGTTATAGTGTATAGAGGCGTAGCCACTTTTGTCATTTTCAGCTGGTGTACTTACTGGAAAATAATTGAATACGTCGTTCGGATTTGTGTCAGTTTGCAAAATGCATGTTCGTAGATGTTCATCTGAAGAGTGAGTGGCCACAGAAGTGGACATTGAAATTAGACTGGACCGGGGTGTTTGTCAGCAATTCATCACTTATGTACGAGATCAACATAGGTAAGAATGCATAACGTACGGACGCCCAATCTGCGTCATTATCGAGATTCTACACTATAACATTATTTTGCATGATTTACCTTTTCAGTGTGACGGCTGTGTCAATATAATCAAATGGTAAACTTGATCCGAATGCTTTGTATAAACTGATACAAATTTACACTTATTTGATGAAATGGTCATATCTTCGGATGAAAGCCTGATTCTTATAATTAAAAATGCACCCAGAATCTGGGTGAATATATATTTTCCGTCACAACGGATAATACACTCTGATTCCAAACTCTAGCGTGTGCGACAAACGGTGTCGCCACTTCACGGAGTTTGGATAAGTTTGCATGTATGGGGCTAACATTTTGTAGGCGTGCATAGTTCGCGCATTAAAACAATTGAACTTCCCTCGGGGCAGATATTATACAAAGACACAAATATGGACGTTTGACATAGATCACGTAACTGGGAACAATAGTAATTCCTAGTGGCAACAATAGCATTTCCTAGTTACGTGCAACAAATAGTGTTTAAACACACTATCTGGAGGGTTTATAGGCGTACCAGAAAGGATGAAGACTATTCAAATTACAAAGAAGCACTTAACCTAGCTACAACTGAAATTAGAAAATCTAAAAGAACATTTGACACAAAATTGGCAGGTAATATAAAAAATGAGAGCAAGAGTTTCTATGCTTATGCAAGAAGAAAACAGAAAGTTCGAGATAAGGTCGGACCACTGGAAAACAACAGGAGAAACATAATTTCAGAGGGGTTTCAAATGGCAGAAGTCCTGAATGAGTATTTCAGCTCAGTATTTAACACAGAAGATATCAGCTCACTTCCAGTTCCATTTAGTAAATTTGAGGGAAATAAATCAGAACATTTAGGGCAGTTATTTGTAACTCCTGTAATGATAGCAAACACAATTAAGAAGATGAAAGATAGTATATCACCTGGAGTTGATGGGATACCACCAAAACTGCTTAAGGAAATTGTTGAGCAAATTAGTACACCACTTGGCAAAATTGTTTGACTTGTCACTAGAAGAAGGAATAGTTCCTTCAGAATGGAAAGAAGCAAACATTACACCACTATTTAAGAAGGGATCGAGGAACAAGCCAGGAAATTACAGACCAGTGAGTTTTACATCAGTTGTATGTAAATTACTTGAAACATTAATTACTGCTTTTAATATATATATAAATGATCTAGAAGATGACACATCTAACAAAGTACTCAAATTTGCAGATGACACAGAAATATTCAGAAAGGTTACAAATGATACAGATAAACAAAGTTTACAGGATGATCTAGATAAATTAGTTAAATTAGTTAAATGGTCAGAAAAATGGCAAATGTTATATAATTTTGGGAAGTGTAAATGTATACACATAGGACATGGAAACATGGACGAAGAATATAAAATGGGGGGTGCTGTACTAGGTAGAACCACACAAGAAAAGGATTTAGGAGTAACATATAGTGCTGACACGAATGTTTCAGAGCAATGTGGGATTGCTGCTTCAAAAGGAAATCAAATTCTAGGGCTAATTAGGAGAACTATCATGCATAAGGAGAAACAACTAATTGTACCCCTGTACAAAGCAATAGTTAGACCACCTTTGGAATATTGTATTCAAGCATGGAGGTCGTATCGTAAAAAGGACATAGACAATCTAGAAAGACTAAAACGAAGAGCAACCAAAATGATTCCAGAATTGAGAGACCTTAGTTACGAAAGTCGCTTATTAAAATGTGGTTTGACAAAACTAGAGACCAGGAGACTAAGAGGAGACCAAATAGAAGTATTTAAAATAGTGAACGGTTATGAGGATGTTGATAGGAATATGTTCTTCAAACTTAAAGAAGGCATTAGAACAAGAGGACACAAAGCAACATTAGTTAAGGAGCAGTGTAAGTTGGACATGATAGATCTTTCTCACAGAGGGTGATACATGAATGGAACAAACTGCCAATTGATTGTGTTAATGCTAGTAGTGTGAATGTGTTTAAAAATAGAACTGACAGGTATTTGATAAGGGTGGGCTACACATAGATGAGAAAAGTGTTGGACTCTCGATAAGCCAATGGCTTCCTTGTCCACTTGCCATCTGGAACTTGTTGTTTGGGATGGCAATAGTGTTATATCTTGTTAAACTGTTTGCCACGCTGTATGTGTGTGTTTCTACGACATTTCCGAGTTACGTAATCTACGTTAAACGTCCACATAAGTTCCGTCGTACGGTACGAATGTTTTGTGAAACCGACAGTGGTTCAAAATGTTTTGAACATGAAGTTGTACAAATCATTGCTTTTGGCATTGCCCTACTGAAACACTACTAGGTAGTGCAAGGAGTGAAGTATTCGCTAAAACGTGTACAGCTAATGTTCGCCCGTGTGTGTGTGTGTGTGTGTGTGTGTGTGTGTGTGTGTGTGTGTGTGTGTGTGTGGTTGTGTGTGTTATATGTGCGTAGGTGCGTGCGTACGAGGGTGTGTATGTGTGTGTGTGTTATATGTGCATACGTGCGTGCGTATGATTGTGTGTTATATGTGCGTGTGTGTATATATATATATATATATGTGTGTGTGTGTGTGTGTGTGTGTGTGTGTGTGTGTGTGTGTGTGTGTGTGTGAGATACAGAATAAAATATATATAATATATATATATATATATATATATATATATATATATATATATATATATATATATATATCAGATTGTTTCTTGCCGTAATTACATTATTTTGCCTTTATCAATGTGTAATGTTGTTCGAAATTATGTAAATATGTATGATCATAAATGTTCGCACGCATTCTGGACAAACAGAAGGCGACACCAAAGTTGTTCTTGCAATTTCAGGTACGACACTAGGCGGCATTGACGTACAACGAGCCATTGAAACTGACCAACCGATGCTGCAGATCACCGGTGTGGACCACACTAAGGAACATCACGTGACGCTGACCGCCTTCAACAAAGCCGGACTGTACACGACACGAACATATATTGTTACATACTCTTAGCCGTCAGGAGCCCGTTGATGCCAACAACACAGCGGTTCTATTGTATACGGATGTAACGAACATTAACATAAAAGTGGTTTGGAGAACGTGTGCACAAGTGAAAAAGATAATATTGTTTACGAAACACAGAATACACCAATTAGTGTATGTTGTTCTCGTCGAAGGTGATTTGTTCCTCATATTCGGTTGCGATAAAATATTTTAATTAAAAAAGTAAATGAGATGACATTCAACGTAAGAATACCTGAGTTGAATAAAACCAGTATCAATAATCGCTTGATATCGCTGAGCAAGATTATTTAGTCATTGACATTATCTAGATGCGCTGGCGGTTTGCAAATTAAAATGGATGGCGCTTAGAATGCAACTAATGTAAGCCTTATATTCACAGGATGTTTGTCTTAAATGTGCACATTTCTTTATATCGTACGATTCCATATAAGTTAATAAATAATCCCGATTTATGTATCCGAGATATCTTACCTTGCCATCCACCATTTAGCTGGAAGTTGACAACTGCGTTCGTTACGCGATGCTATCATGTATTTCTCTCTAAGTGCTTCAGATTAACTAAGACCTGCGTTGCGATACTAACCCGGTTACCATTCAAGGGAAGCGTTAATACTGCTACTATGATTCATTACAATTACTAATGACTTGTAGTAGCTTGCAAGATATAATAATATAATGCAATGAATTGCAAAGGTGTTCTATGACAAGTTTATACTTTGTGATATGCAATGCAATAAATTAAGAGTATATCAATACATTAACTTCATTGGTTTTACTCGATTGTTTCTTGGGTTTCTGGGTCTTCTTTATTAGCTTATGCTTTTCTGATCACCTTGGTTCTTCCACTTTGTCATCACCTCCCTGATTATTGGAAATCAAATCCCTTCATACCTCAGCCGTTTTACTTGTTCCACAGTTTTATGACCAGATTTAGGAAAACGTGACCAAATCGTTTGATATATTTGATCATGAAATCCTGATATATAAATTAAAATACTACGGCCTAAATGCAACAGTTTTGCAATTATTAAATTATTATTAAAATGTCACTAACGGAGTCCCACAGGGTTCATTCCTAGGGCCCCTCCTATATATTATTTATATAAATGACATCGTATTTGCGAATACTGTTTTCAAATCAATAATATATGCAGATGACACAAAACTGTATAGTACATTAAATAGTCTTGAAGATTCAAACAAACGACAAAATCGCAATGAAATAATAAACTATGAATTGTCCAAGAAAACACATGGATAAAGGCGAATAAGTTATCGTCAAATATAAATAAAGTTCATGGTCTTCTTTCCACCGCAGAAAAATATGACCAGATTTAGGAAAACGTGACGCGAGTACGTTCAAGTAATAATTTTATATTCAATGTGTTCTTTAAGCTATCCGCCAGAGTGCGCCACTTGATTATACGCTATTCTGGAAGGGTTTGGCTGAATTGAAGAGTTAGTCCGTGTGATGACCGACGACATCATAACACAAGCTTTTAAGATTAATTACATTAATGATAGCCTAAACTGAAGCTGGTGTTTGACGAATGTTTATTCAGAAACTAGTTAAAGTTGTAACCGTCACAAATGTTAATAGCAAATATTATTTGAAAATCGTCCGTTGTTTAACCTTCCTGCGGATTGATTGAAAAACATACACAACTGGACGGATTGTGTCAATTCTGACTCTTCATACCTTCTGCATGAAATTGTTGGAACTATGTAACTTTTGCAGCTAAATTGCATCTTATAATTTACTTTTTTACTTTATTACCAACAAATATCATAAATATTTATGTTATGCTATTATTTTTTTTACATAAAACAATTATTAAGATTTTATGGAAAGCATTATTTTGCTATACAAAAATAGTAAATAATTATGATTTGGATAATGGGTGTTAATATGTGTGATCCGTTGTGGTATCTCTCATTTACACCCAAAATAAAGCAGAAGTACATCCGTTGTCGTTTCGCCATGTAGTTGTTATGAACCAGTTACAAGTGGTGAAAACAAATTGGAACAGGTATCTAGCTGAAATACTCAAAAGATGTCATTGTAAAATAGTCTAATACGTATTTTTGTAACTGTTGCGTGTTGTATCCATTACAATGGTTATCTGACAGTTAGTTCTTTAATACTTTGTACATGCATAAAGCGATGTCCATGGTAGTTGTTTGTCATGAAGTGATGTCTAGAGTAGTTGGTGTAATAAAGCGATGTCCATGGTAGTTGTTTGTCATGAAGTTCATTTAGTTATTCAACAAACTTCGTTTCGTACCCTGAGCTGTATATTGGCTTTTCCAGTCACAAGGTGAATTGACATATTCTATTATGGATTCGGTCGATGTAAACGACGTGAAAACTGGCATAATCAGTACAATTGTCGTCTTGAATATCATCATGAACTGTCTTCTCATCACAGTGCTAGTGAAGTATGCAGAACTACGCGAAGACCGCAGTGCTCTCTTTATGATATCGCTCTCTCTGGCTGACCTACGCAATGGATTAGTGTTCCCGATCGGTGCAGCTGTGTGCTCTAGTGCGACCCCGACTGTGCAACATATGACGTAATACCTTCCCAAGATAAACATGATATTGAATTGGTTGTTCGTCGCGGTTTCGCAGCACAGCCAAGCTTGGGTGGCCCTGTGCAAAATGATAGCGGTAATGAGGCCAATCAGATACGAGCAGTTGCTCACAAAACATCGCTGCTACACAATCATTGTCTCCATTTGGGTCGTCAGCGCCGCTCTAGCAGCGTCAAGGTGGATACTTACGGTTACGTGGAATATGAACTTTTGCATATATAGATTAGAGGCAGGCAACATAATAATTTCTTCATATGTGTTAGTCACGTACTTATTCTCTTTCTTGATTCCGGAATTTTCTCTCATCTACGACACCGTGCGAATTTTCCTCGTCGTCGTCCGAGCTCACAGTCAAGTATCGGCTCAGGTGCAGTCAATCAGCGGAGGCGCCAACGAAGCAGGACTGGTGACTCTAAAGGCGATTCGCTCCGCCAAAAGCGTCCTCATCATTTGCCTCGTAGCTGTGGCTCAT
>BSQZ01000020.1:9439806-9637306 GCA_033239005.1 Lamellibrachia satsuma | reverse complement strand
GTGTTGTATCCATTACAATGGTTATCTGACAGTTAGTTCTTTAATACTTTGTACATGCATAAAGCGATGTCCATGGTAGTTGTTTGTCATGAAGTGATGTCTAGGGTAGTTGGTGTAATAAAGCGATGTCAAGGGTAGTTGTTTGTCATGAAGTGATGTCTAGGGTAGTTGGTGTAATAAAGCGATGTCCATGACAATTGGTGTAACAAAGCGGTCAAACGCAGTTCTCAGCGTATCCACATTTATGTCAACTGCAATTTCAGAAAAAATAAACTGACACTATTTTGTATCAATAAATAACTAACGTAACGTAACAAAATATATCGGGTTCTACAAAATGAACCATGCTTCTGAATATAAATGGAGCTTCTAAAGAGAAATCAACAGTAATCAATAGAAAAATATACTTTTTAATATAACGTACGTCTACCGTTCAATCTTGTAATTCTGGTCCATTTTGAGCCGGTTTGGTTTATTAAATATCTCTGCCAATACAAATAAAAATAATACGCAAAGCTACAACCAACTATGTACCCTACTGGTCGTTTTGAACCCTTTTTGTCGGGTTGAGGGTTAATGCAATTTAGGGATAGGGTTATAGTGTATTACGCGGATTTATTCCCCTGTTACATGCCCTGATCTACCGTGAATATTGTATTCCGATCCGCAAACTGTGAGCTGCATTTTACTATGGCAAAATTATTATTACCCGACACGTTTTTTGTTGCGAAGACTGCATATAATAATCTAATAAACCTTTAATATTTGTGATCGGTCAATGTTTCTTTTTTATAATGGTTTGATGTCTTCATGATTCCGCTAGACGGTAATCGTTGTACCCAAGTGCCGTCACTGATGTGGCCCCTCGGCCGCGGCCTCTAGGTGGGTGGCTCCCCAGTAGGTCGTTACAGGCGTCGTAGAGACGATTCAGACCATCGTCCTGGTTCGTGTTTCCTTCGTTTTACGGACCCAGATAGCGTCTTTGATTTACCGTCTACGCCTGACTCCCTATAGTGGCAGTGGCAGTGGCAGTGGCAGTGGCAGTGGCAGTGGCAGTGGCAGTGGCAGTGGCAGTGGCAGTGGTAGTCTGACGGCCATATCGATCATTTAGTTATTCAACAAACATAAATATTATATCTTCGTTTCGTACCCTGAGCTGTATATTGGTTTTTCCAGTCACAAGGTGAATTGACATATTCTATTATGGATTCGGTCGAAGTAAACGACGAGAAAACTGGCATAATCAGTACAGTGGTCATCTTGAATATCATCATGAACTGTCTTCTCATCACAGTGCTAGTGACGTATGCAGAACTACGCGAAGACCGCAGTGCTCTCTTTATGATATCACTCTCTCTGGCTGACCTACGCAATGGATTAGTGTTCCCGATCGGTGCAGCTGTGTGCTCTAGTGCGACCCCGACTGTGCAACATATGACGTAATACCTTCCCAAGATAAACATGATATTGAATTGGTTGTTCGTCGCGGTCTCGCAGCACAGCCAAGCATGGGTGGCCCTGTGCAAAATGATAGCGGTAATGAGGCCAATCAGATACGAGCAGTTGCTCACAAAACATCGCTGCTACACAATCATTGTCTCCATTTGGGTCGTCAGCGCCGCTCTAGCAGCGTCTAGGTGGATACTTACGGTTACGTGGAATATGAACTTTTGCATATATAGATACGAGGCAGGCAACATAATAATTTCTTCATATGTGTTAGTCACGTACTTATTCTCGTTCTTGATTCCGGAATTTTCTCTCATCTACGCCACCGTGCGAATTTTCCTCGTCGTCTTCCGAGCTCACAGGCAAGTATCGGCTCAGGTGCAGTCAATCAGCGGAGGCGCCAACGAAGCAGGACTGGTGACTCTAAAGGCGATTCGCTCCGCCAAAAGCGTCCTCATCATTTGCCTCGTAGCTGTGGCTCATACGGTGCCACTCTTTCTACACATGAGCATACGTCACGTATTCTTCGACGTACACAGGCTGTGACTGTGTTCAGTTTTGTTGCAATTTATTTATGCGTCTGCAATACCTTCATGAATAGTTTCCTGTACATGGTTCTTCACCTATCGATTCGTCAAAAGTTGAAGCTAATGTTCACCGGTATGTATGAGTCCTGCCGTTGTCGACGTATGTCCAGTGAGGACATTGCCATGAACATATCAGGTTGTCGATGTATGTCCAGTGAGGACATTGCCATGAACATATCAGGTTGTCAAATAATGTTCGGTGACCACATCGCCACGAACATATCGGGTTGTCAAATCGTGTTCATAAGATACGTATACGTTTGTCATTGACAGATATTCCAACGTTGTGTAGGTCAGCTTGGTGTGTGTGTGTGTGTTTGTGTGTGTGTGTGTGTGTGTGTGCGTGTGTGTGTGTGTGTGTGTGTGTGCGTGCGTGCGTGTGTGTGTGGTACTAAACAGTGTTATCTTAGAGAGTATATATATATATATATATATATATATATATATATATATATATATATATATATATATATATATATATATATATATATAAATATATATGTATATATATATATATATATATATATATATATATATATATACATATATATATATATATATATATATATATATATATATATATATATATATATATATATATATATATATATATATATAATATATATATATATATATATATATATATATATATATATATATATATATATATATATATATATATATATATATATATATATTAACATTAGTGTAGCAAAAATAAAATTGTTAAAATGAGGTGGTGGTAGACATTGTGATACTTGCCAGTATGGTGCTAGACAGAATTGCGAGATGATGTTATACTGTGTGGTGTTACTCTGTGTTGCCAGACAAAATAGTATTATATATTACGGTGTTAGACAGAGTGATTATATACGGAGTGGCGTCAAACAATGTTTTGTTGGAAAGCGTTTGTGAGAAAGAGTGGTGCTATACACGGTGGAGTTAGAAAGTGTGGTGCTACAGTGTAGTGATTCTCAGGGTGGTGCAAGGCAGGGTGGTGCGAGACGGATTGGTGCTAGACAAAGTGGTGCTAGAAATGGTGGTGTTTGACAGGGTGGTGCTAGACAGGGTGGTGCTAGACAGTGAATAGAGTAACAGCAGATGCAGTATGTTTGTGGAGAGTACGGAGGGTCAGTAATGTCCATTGACGATTACAATAATAGTTTATTATTGTATCTTGACTTATCCAAATCGTTTGATATATTTGATCATGAAATCTTGATATATAAATTAAAATACTACGGCCTGAATGCAACAGTTTTGCAATTATTAAATTATTATTAAAATGTCACTAACGGAGTCCCACAGGGTTCATTCCTAGGGCCCCTCCTATATATTATTTATATAAATGACATCGTATTTGCGAATACTGTTTTCAAATCAATAATATATGCAGATGACACAAAACTGTATAGTACATTAAATAGTCTTGAAGATTCAAACAAACGACAAAATCGCAATGAAATAATAAACTATGAATTGTCCAAGAAAAGCACATGGATAAAGGCGAATAAGTTATCGTTAAATATAAATAAAGTTCACGGTCTTCTTTCCACCGCAGAAAAATATACAACTGCCAACTTTGCATATTGATGGATCAGAATTGGAACGCGTAGACGAGTTCAACTACAAGGCACAGAAACAATTTTGTAATTTCAAGAACTAATTATGAATATACAAAGAGATATATTCGAATAAACCTAGTGTATATTCTAAATGACACTACGAATATAATTAAAAATAAATGTCGAACACATAGTCTGTATGGGTTCTTCATTTATGCACAACAAAACTATTTAAACAAATACGATACATATTGCCATATTCTAAATTGTTATGTATGCAAATTACCACTCCAATATGCATAAAAATCATGAAACTTCATAAAAAGAAAACATAGCATTATGTTTTTCAATGTTATACTATTTGTGTGATATTTTTTTGAGTATACATGTATGTATATGCGTATTTTTTCATTTGACAGGTGTTCCATAGTTGCTGCGCCAAGTCAGTATTATCGTTATATTATCTTTTTTTGTTACATTCTGTTTAGGCAGGCGAGCTAATTAGCAAAATATTAATTTGTTATACATTAAACGTAAGGTGGTTCTCACGCTAGCGACATATGCCATGTCGTAGAGAGAGTCTCCATTGACTATATTCTTATATCATCCTATATGTGTATGTATGGATTTTGTTTTGTTTGATATTAGTCAAATTAAAATTATTCTCTCTATTCCCTCTTTATTCAGGCCATCCTACCATCTTTCTTCAGCCAACCCACCCATTTTCTTCAGCTACCACACCCCACCCTCTTTCTTCAGCCGCCCTAAGCACCCTCTTTCTTCAACCACCTCATCCCACCCTCTTTCTTTATCCACCCCACCCCACTGTCTTTCTTCAGCCACCCCACACACTTTCTTCATCCACCCCATCCCACCCTCCTACTTCATCCACCCACCCCACCCTCTTAAGTCAGCCAACCTATTTCTTCGGTAACCCCTCCAAAAATTCTTTTTTCGGCCACACCCCCACAACCTCTTTCTTCAGCCACCCCACCCCACCCCACCTTTTTTTTCAGGCGCACACAGCACCCTCTTTCTTCAATCACCGCACCCTCCCTCTTTCCTACGCCATCCTGCCCCTTTTCTTCAGCCACTCCACCCCTCCCTTTTTCTTTAGCAACCATACACCCCCTCTTTCTTCAGGTACCCCACCCACCCACTTTCTTCAGGCATCCAACTCCACCATCTTCCTTCAGCCACTCCAACTTTCTTCGTCCAACCCATCCCATCCTCTTTCTTCAGCCACCCCTTTTTTGAGCCACCTCACCCCATCCTCTTCCTTCAGCCACCCCATCTCACCCTCTTTCTTCAGCCACCCCGCCCCTTTTCTTCAGCAACAACACCCACCCCTTTTTCAGCCACCACTCACCCTCTTTCTTCGGCCACCCCACCACATCCTTTTTCTTCAGGCAAACCAGCCCACCCTCTTTCTTCAATCCCCCCATACCACCCTCTTTCTTCTGTCACAACACCCCTTTTCTTCAGCCACCATACCCCACCCTCGTTCTTCAGAAAACCCCATCTTCTATTTTCGACCACTCTACCACACCATCTTCCTTCGGCCAACCGACCACATCCTCTATCTTCAGCCACCCAACCCACCCTCCTTCTTCAGGCACCCCACCCTCTTTCTTCAGGCACCCCACCACACTCTGTTTCGTCAGCCGCCCCAGGTCACCCTCTTCCTTTAGCCACCCCTAACTCTTTCTTCGTCCAACCCATCCTATCCTCTTTCTTCAGCCACCCTACCCCTTTTCTTCAGCCACCACATCCCACCCTCTTTCTTCAGGCACTCCACCCCACTTTCTTTCTTCGGCCACCCCACTCATGCCCCATCATCACACCCTCCTATTTCACAGACAGTCATGCACCCAACCTGTCCTCCGCAACCACCTATCATGTCCAACAACCACCCTAGACAACAACCACATGTCCAAATACATATCCGATATGTGTGTGTGTGTGTGTGTGTGTGTGTGTGTGTGTTTGGTGTGTTTGTTGCTCGCGCGCGCGTGTGTGTGTGTGTGTGCGCGCGCGTGTGTATGTGCGCATGTGTGTGCGTGCGTGTGTGTATGTGTGATGGTGCAAGTATGCGTGCACGTTGGGGCACAAATGTGTGCGTGTTCGTGTGCAAGGCGGTGACCTGAATCCTGAATGAGCGTTATGTGTGACATTCCAAACCGCCCGCTCACACGACAAACAGCGTCTTAATCACATTTACGATATTTTTATGTCATACTATTTTACCTGGCGCCTGACTGAACGGAGCAGGGCAAAACCGTTAACGCCTACTGTACGTTGTAGTGAATGGGCGTTTCTTTATAAGTACCATAAATTCTGAGCACAACCAAAGTAACTTCGTTCTGACAATAGTTTTGTGCACCAGATTCATGAATCACCGCACCGAGCCATTGAGACGCGTTATTTTCTCATTTTAAAAGCACCACATTAGGCACATTTGGCACACATGTAGACACATATATTCTGAACAGATCTGGATATTGAGCCATCGCAGGTTTGGCCCCTGACGCAGTGGCAGCAATTTTACAAAATGGCCGCCTGCGGTTACTGTTATTTTATATATATTTGCTCAACTGGGAAGGTCTGCAGGTTGATAGTGAATGTTAATTCCGTTATGAAGGTCCAATGGTGCTTAGGAATAGCAAATTATTTGAATTGTTCAAGAAACAAATCTTTCTAATTGGACTAATTAGTATAATTAGGCAGCGAGTTTCCGAATGGAAGCCGGTGGGGAATGTAGATAGCAATAACTGGCTTGGCACGTGGTAGTAGTAATAGTAGTAGTAGTAGTAGTAGTAGTAGTAGTAGTTGTTGTTGTTGTTGTATTAGTTTGCAGTAGTAGTAGTAGTAGTATAAAACAAAAATACAAAATTGCAAAGAGCAAAAAAGTCAAACCTCAAGACAGCAGGCGAGAGCCATGACGTACCAGCTAAGTGCAAATGCACCAGGTCGTATACACGCTTACCGAGGACGGAGAATATGACACAAGAACCTTGTTTCTTCTGCGGATAACCTGCTGGGACCGCCAGTCTTCATCAAGCACCAACATTTCAAATGGACAGCCAGGTGCGGGCCTACATGAAGACACATAACTGCTGGGGCGACTCAGTGCCGGGGACATGGTAGCCCTAGAAGCCAAGTAGCATACCAAGTGCTTAGTGGGACTGTGCCAGAAAGGCCCAGTCTGAAGGACCCAAGGACACAGACCAGGAAAGAGAAGTATCGACAGTTGTCTTCACCGAACTGGTCCTCTACATCGAAGAGACCAGGCTAGGCGAGGAGAGGGCACCGGTGTCCAGCTCTACCGGTCCAGAATGGAACAACAAGTCAACTTGACACGAGGTTCCACGCCACAAGACTCAAGCCCAGTTTCCTGACATGAATGGTAGACTCAACCCCTGCAGCACTTGTCATCGCCCAAATGCTGAAGTTCAACAGCATCGAGCACAAGAGGACGCGTTGCACTACAACATCCGACACTGTAAGGCACACTGCTGCACAGGAGATGCCAGTTCCCATGTAGCAGGGATGATGTTGCACGCTCACGCACGCAAGAATTAACTGGTAGACAATGTGTCACACCTTGGCATGAGCATCTTCTATGACCGCGTCTCCGGCTCACTGCTCAGATATGGAAAAGTGTCTGCCAAAGGTTTAACAGAGAGCAAGTGGTCTGTTCTCCTAAGATGCGTCGCAAAGTGTTCGCAACTGCCGCCGTAGATAACATAGGTCACAGCCCCAGTATAACAACAGAGAAGGAGTCCTTCCATGTTTCTGCTATCTCCATCCTTCAGCATCCCTTTTTCGCTGGTGAAGGAATGGATCGAAATGGATTGATGTGCCCCCTGTTACCAGCAACAAGACCGACGGCTACTTGCCACACTACTACACTGATGTGTCCCCTGTCACCACCAACAAGACCGACGGCTACTTGCCACACTACTACACTGATGTGTCCCCTGTCACCAGCAACAAGACCGACGGCTACTTGCCACACTACTACACTGATGTGTCCCCTGTCACCAGCAACAAGACCGACGGCTACTTGCCACACTACTACACTGATGTGTCCCCTGTCACCACCAACAAGACCGACGGCTACTTGCCACACTACTACACTGATGTGTCCCCTGTCACCAGCAACAAGACCGACGGCTACTTGCCACACTACTACACTGATGTGTCCCCTGTCACCAGCAACAAGACCGACGGCTACTTGCCACACTACTACACTGATGTGCCCCCTGTTACCAGCAACATCAAGAAGTGGTCTGTCCCAACTGCTAGAATGGCGTCACTGACCAGAGACGACTTCAGACAGCAGATAGAGGAAGAATACCTTTGGCTACACCATACAAAGCGGGTCCTGGAAGACAACACTGGGACAGAGGATAACACTGGTGGAGAGGCAGTTCTCAGCAAGTCACAACTGCCGGATACGGCCTCGCTCGCCCCACGCAGCCACGAAGAAGATGACAGTCGCATGTTGCTGCATGCATTCCATGCAGTCCAGCATTCGGCTAACATTCGGAACTGGGAAGAGTTTCCGGTACCTGGCAGCCCACGAAATAGCAGTTGGCCTGGGACCGGAGAAGCCACGGGCACTGCCAACATTCCATGCTCTGATTGGGTGTGTGTCACGATTTTTGATAAAATCTGATAAGTTTCGTTGTCTAGGGGTAAATAAATAACGGTTGATGGGCCGACGTGACTTTATTTCGTTTGTGGGTTCTACTAATCTATAAATACTATGGCAGATATACACGATACATATAAGAGACTATAACACGTAATAACAGTTTGCACATTTATTACATAAACAATGAAACAATATGTTCTTGTCACAGTCAATCATATACTATTATAAATAACTTCCTCTCTTATATGTATATATATATATATATATATATATATATATATATATATATATATATATATATATTACAATATGCATTTATAACATCATCAACCATATATTTTAACAAATATGAGTCTCACTATATATTATATTATAATATCATGTCTTCGTAACATCAACACCCATATATTATAACAAATATGTTTCTCTAACAGTTATGTTACTTCCTTAATACCATTTACACGGAATATTCTACTAAAAATCTAATTACTAACAATTTATGGAGCTTACCGGAAATAGCGTTCATATAAATACAAGGTCCGAAACTGTGCACACATCTTTTCCCTAGATGTGGGAAAATCAATCAAATAACCTATCAAGAACTCCCACCCTGGGTCGTCACAGGGATTTTCTAACACTGACGATCGAAATTTGAAGAATGAATGGCGTGTTGTCGACGGAACGGAATATGTAGTAGAATCACGCGATCATCAGGACGAACGATTTGTAGCTCATGGGCGGAATTCGAAGCGTCGTCGTAGACGTAGAAGTTCGATTGTCACGCGATCATCAGGTTGAAATATCTCGCAGAATCATACGGGAAGAGTTGTTGTAAACGCGCATCGATTCGTCGAGTGTTAGATCATCAGGTTGAACGTTTCGGTATATTCATTCACATGTAGAATTTTGAAGACTTGGAATAAATCTGGGCTAAGCCTAAGGTTACATTTCTATCATAAGATTTTAGAATACTTTAAACTTAACATATCAACTTATTAACTAAACAGGGCATTGTTCGCCCTAATTTGAACTTCACATCGTTAATAAACGAGTGGCGCACACACGCGGGGAGAAATAAATTTACGTCTTTCTCCGACCAAGATAAAACTTCGAATAACGCTCGCTGACGCTGACGCTACTCACGGGTTTTGAGGTTTTTGGATCTGACCAATCAAATCGTATCCCTTGATAATTTCAGCATCCCTACGTCATATTCAAGTGTAGACTACTGGTGTTTGCGGGAATTTTATGTGCGTTTTGCACCCGGCCCTTAACGACATTCGTTAATCGGTGAAATAAGTCTCATGTAACTAAGTTTTGTCGTATCCGATATACCGACAATTCGATAAGTAAATAATGAACCTTTTATGATAAAGTATTTAACTCTGGTAAAATATCGAACTATAAAACTAGAACTTTGCATAGAACATCAATCACTAACTAGTAGATTCTATATAACGAATAAATTACATGTTTACCGTTACTATGCCTATGGTACGGTAAAATTCGTTCGAACTGGGCATTCGTTCGTTTTTTATTTCATTCATTGATTTGGCTATGTGGAAAGTAGATTAGTTCCCTGTAGGTCAAAATAATGTAGTGTTGTTTTTCGTTAAGAGTGTTGACATAAAATAAAAACCGTAACAGTGTGACACCGTGTCCAATTTCACTGGGGATGGTAAGAAGACTGCCTGGCAATCTGGACCGTGCTGCCAGTACTCACATACGCACTGCTGAAGTTGTCCGCTGCACCAAATGACATATTTGAAGATGTCGTGCACACCATCGATAGGTTCGTCATCCTGCAGTATGACAGAACCAGCACATGCACGGGCATTGACAAGACGTTAAAGAAACTCTTCGCAAAGAAGAACCATGTGCATCTCATCACGCCCACCAAGGATAATCTGAAGGAGCATGTCAAGAGAGGGGCCTACCAGGGAGGCCATGTGTTGGACCAGACACTGTTACCGGCACCGGAGTTGGTCCACCAACCAGCTGGGACTGGGCCAATAATGAGGAGGGGATGTACGCGTTACACTAGACAAGACTACCCGAGGCAGCCCACACCTGCTATCAGCTAGTGTCATGCAAGTGCACGAAGGGTTGTGTGGAGCAGTGGAATTGCAAAAAGGCTGCACTTGGACCAGGGTGCATGTTTGTGAAGGGGAGTGCTCACATGAAGGGAACTGGCCACTGAAGGGAACTGTGACAGTAACCCTGGTAACATATGAATAAAACAGAACAGACTGTGATATCTAATAAGAACTGTATATATATATATATATATATATATATATATATATATATATATATATATATATATATATATATATATATATATATATATATATATATATATATATATATATATATATATATATATATATATATATATATATATATATATCATTCTACTAGTGTGCCAAATTTGGTGCTTTTATGTAAAAATGCACAATAGTTTGCAATGCCGCCCCACTAACTGCAATTACAGCGCTGAAGCGTATTCACCGTAGCGTTAAGCCGAGAGAGTGGTGAAATGCTTAGCTCCATCGTTCACAGCGCTTTCGACTATTCATAAATATCGAGAGTTTAGCTGACAAAGGCAACATTGGTATTCGCGATGTGCACAGTTCTGTCAATATTGTCTATGAAGCCGAATTCGGTTTAAGGCATATGCTCTGATATTATATAACATGTCGGTTTCATTGAGATAATACACATAGCAGACATTATTAGGAACGTACATATAACGCCGTCGATCCTGTTTCTCGTGCCGGAGTTTCTCGGTGTTGCAATCGTCTCATTGTGACAATCCTCGCGTGCAAGGGAGCATGGTGGTCGACAATCCGACGTAAACCGGTGTCGTATGCCCTAGCCATTGCCTCAACAGTTCCCTGAACGTTCAGATCCAGCGATGTAGGTAATATATTGGCCAAATCTGAAACGCATTTCTGACGCAATCGCCGAAAGGTTATCTTTTCCCGAGACTGAGCTGGCTTACTTACATTTAATTTACGTTATGCGCGTTTGAACAAAACCTAATTCTCAGAAGTTGTTTAATTTTGTTTCTACTGCTTACGGTGCAAACGGGCTGCGCCAATATCCAAGAAACATATATAGATTTTGTTGAATAGCTGAGTACTTAGACCAAGAGCCTTGTAAACGTAATTTACGTTATGCAATTTTCGTTATGTGTAACCAAAAGGTTGCATTCGTACAGGGATTTCGAACATTTTCACTGGTGTTGCGACCCTGTATCATTGTGTTCTTTATATGCCCAATATAGGTCGGGTTATAATTTCGGATTGAAATTCAAAGCCACGACCTGTTCAGTTGTTTCGTTACACTTGCTAACATATGCACTTTTCTAACGAGAGAACGTTACAACGTAAACCTATTTTAATTGATGCTTAAAGTGATACATACCGATTTATATGTGAAACCTATACTTAATTAGTGGAATGGTTGCTTTATAATATTTAACAACGATATTGTTTGATGCATGTAACTTTCAGGTGAAAACCGGTGACCTGTCCTTCAACGCAACATTCCGGCGTGCACCACAACAACGCTTTCTTCATAGTTGTCTTTCCTAGTCTGTTCCCATACGAGGTGTTGTAGACTGACAACTGTGATACAGTCTATTTTTGGTTATATTACATTATTTCGCCAATCACCAGACATTATAATACAGTTGTATACATAAACAGTTAACGTTAGTTAATGTTTTCGCAACACGGCACCTCTAGTTTCCTCTTGACAGCAGTTTTGTGCCGCACACGTCACCGTATATATATCACTGTGCCGCACACATCACCTCGCCGAGACACAAGGACGCGTGTTTGCACACATTAACTGGCATTAAAAATCATTATTCAAGGTATCGATTGGAATATGTTCGGTGCTGCTAGTGCGTTACATCAAAACACAACTATCGGCGTACCGTGCGGTGTGTAGCTCGTGTTTTATATAGCAATGCCCAACATGAATAATATGTATTGCAGTTGCTGTTCTGGGAACGTTCTAAGAACGTTATTTTGTTAGCTGTGTAGGTTCATTATTACTTCTTATTTTTGTTCGTCTAGCTGTCGATATCAGACTGATAGCATTAATTGTTATGACAGTTTTTTTAGTATATTTCAACTGAATTCCAACGGAAAAGGAATGCGGACTTTATCGTGCATCAGAGAAATGTGTAGTTTGCAGGCAAAAAGCTCTACAAAATGCCATTCTATTGCATCCCAACACCTAGAAAAACGTCACTGAGAATTCATGCGCTTGCACGGATGATGTTGAATTGGAGTGGTTTAGTGAGGAGGACGTGAACACTCACAGCACTTCCCAAAGGCACTGGTGTCTGGGACACTAACCATCCCTTTGCGCAGCACTACGTTTGATTGAATCGTGCGTGAGTGTGTGCGCGTGCGTGTGTGTGCACGTGCGTGCGTGTGGCAGTAAATCAGCGCATGCGTGCTACACTTGCGTGCTACTCTGCGCAACTCAGCTGTCCCGGCATGAGCTATGGTAACAATGTGACCTGGTCGGCGAGTGACGTATGCAAACAGAAGTGCATTATTTGCAGCCTTTAGTGAGCAACTTTACGAGCGACTGGATCAGACCATCCCCGTAGCCTAGTCGGAATGTCATTGGTGCTCTGTAACGACGCGTCTACCAATTAACGAGTCGAAGCAGAACAGCATTGGTCTATGTGGCTGTTAAGCAATACAATGCATTCAAGGCGCTTCAGAATTATGCAGTAGCTGTTTTGGCAGGGTCGAAAGGATATAGCGAGATTTTAGCTACCGTCGTGCTAGAACGATGACCATCAGTCGGTTGTTGCTTGTCCCGTGGTTGTTACTATTCCTGGTCGGTCAAACAAGGTCCTTCGGGTGGTTAAGGAGTAGTAGATGTTCACGCGTCAACTGTGTGTGGGGCGGCTGGTCGGCATGGGGCGCATGCAGTGACCCGTGTGGCAACGCGGGCACACGGCGTAGGAGTCGAGGGATATCGAGGTCCGCCTCTTGCGGCGGCTCTGGTTGTTCCGGCCCCTCCAGCCAAACACAGGCGTGCAACAGGTTCTGCTACAACGGCGGCACCCTGCAGTCCGGACACTGTGACTGCACGGACGAGTTCTGGGACACGTGCTGTGACAAACGTAAGTAAGGAAAATCGATGTTTGCCATGACATATTCATTGTGTATTTGCTAGGCGGGAAACAGCATGCTCAATACGAGCTAATCATGGTTTAGAACAAAATCTGTTAAAATGTAATTATTGACGTACTGAATTCTGGCATTTACTATGTTGTAACATGTGTACGTATACTTTACATCATAAGAAATACATTGAAATTGCTAATTTATAGTAACATGATACATAGTTATGATTAATTGGGTGTCATTCGTGTATAAGCACAAATACATTTGTGAGAAACTTCATGCCATAGCAAGCGACATGACTGATTACAGATTAACAAGTCGGTCAGGTGTGACGACGCCAATCGTGTGCAAGAGGAAGTAGATGTAAATATATTTGGCGAGAAGTGAGTGTGACTGGTATCAATTGTCCTCCTCCAAAAAGAGGCATTGACTAAAATACAGACAATCTGTGAGTGAACAATGCCATGATTGGTTTGAGGGGATGTGTAGAATGTGATGTTTTTTGTGTACACTGTGGTGTATGTTGATGTCGTAACATATGACGTGTTACGTCCTGGTTGAGATGTCAATTGGTGACTCGAACCTAAAGCTCAGGCTGTAATTTAATGAACAATATATATTTAGGTACGCAGCTGACGGACCTTTGTACTGATGTAATCCACCGATGAAGTGAACAAACATGTACGTAGTTTCTAATGAATATTCAATGTACTCGTGTGTATGTTCAATGTACTGGTGTGGTGGTTCAATGAACTTGTGTGGTGGTTCAATGTACAGGTGTGGTGGTTCAATGTACTGGTGTGGTGGTTCAATGTGCTGGTGTGGTGGTTCAATGTGCTGGTGTGGTGGTTCAATGTACTGGTGTGGTGGTTCAATGTACTGGTGTGGTGGTTCAATGTACTGGTGTGGTGGTTCAATGTGCTGGTGTGGTGGTTCAATGTACTGGTGTGGTGGTTCAATGTACTGGTGTGGTGGTTCAATGTACTGGTGTGGTGGTTCAATGTACTGGTGTGGTGGTTCAATGTACTGGTGTGGTGGTTCAATGTGCTGGTGTGGTGGTTCAATGTACTGGTGTGGTGGTTCAATGTACTGGTGTGGTGGTTCAATGTGCTGGTGTGGTGGTTCAATGTGCTGGTGTGGTGGTTCAATGTACTGGTGTGGTGGTTCAATGTACTGGTGTGGTGGTTCAATGTACTGGTGTGGTGGTTCAATGTGCTGGTGTGGTGGTTCAATGTACAGGTGTGGTGGTTCAATGTGCTGGTGTGGTGGTTCAATGTACTGGTGTGGTGGTTCAATGTGCTGGTGTGGTGGTTCAATGTACATGTGTGGTGGTTCAATGTACTGGTGTGGTGGTTCAATGTGCTGGTGTGGTGGTTCAATGTACTGGTGTGGTGGTTCAATGTACTGTGTGGTGGTTCAATGTGCTGGTGTGGTGGTTCAATGTACTGGTGTGGTGGTTCAATGTACTGTGTGGTGGTTCAATGTACTGGTGTGGTGGTTCAATGTGCTGGTGTGGTGGTTCAATGTACTGGTGTGGTGGTTCAATGTACTGGTGTGGTGGTTCAATGTACTGGTGTGGTGGTTCAATGTACTGGTGTGGTGGTTCAATGTGCTGGTGTGGTGGTTCAATGTGTTGGTGTGGTGGTTCAATGTACTGGTGTGGTGGTTCAATGTGCTGGTGTGGTGGTTCAATGTGCTGGTGTGGTGGTTCAATGTGCTGGTGTGGTGGTTCAATGTACTGGTGTGGTGGTTCAATGTACTGGTGTGGTGGTTCAATGTACTGGTGTGGTGGTTCAATGTGCTGGTGTGGTGGTTCAATGTACTGGTGGTTCAATGTACTGGTGGTTCAATGTACTGGTGTGGTGGTTCAATGTACTGGTGTGGTGGTTCAATGTGCTGGTGTGGTGGTTCAATGTACTGGTGTGGTGGTTCAATGTACTGGTGTGGTGGTTCAATGTACATGTGTGGTGGTTCAATGTGTTGGTGTGGTGGTTCAATGTGCTGGTGTGGTGGTTCAATGTACTGGTGTGGTGGTTCAATGTACTGGTGTGGTGGTTCAATGTACTGGTGTGGTGGTTCAGTGTACTGGTGTGGTGGTTCAATGTACTGGTGTGGTGGTTCAATGATCTTGTGTGGTGGTTCAATGTACTGGTGTGGTGGTTCAATGTACTGGTGTGGTGGTTCAATGTACTGGTGTGGTGGTTCAATGTACTGGTGTGGTGGTTCAATGTGCTGGTGTGGTGGTTCAATGTACTGGTGTGGTGGTTCAATGTACTGGTGTGGTGGTTCAATGTACTGGTGTGGTGGTTCAATGTACTGGTGTGGTGGTTCAATGTGTTGGTGTGGTGGTTCAATGTGCTGGTGTGGTGGTTCAATGTACTGGTGTGGTGGTTCAATGTACTGGTGTGGTGGTTCAATGTACTGGTGTGGTGGTTCAGTGTACTGGTGTGGTGGTTCAATGTACTGGTGTGGTGGTTCAATGTCTTGTGTGGTGGTTCAATGTACTGGTGTGGTGGTTCAATGTACTGGTGTGGTGGTTCAATGTACTGGTGTGGTGGTTCAATGTGTTGGTGTGAATGCTGTCGGAGGCCTTTTTAAAGTCGTTGTAATTGATGTAGAGAGATGAGTTCCACTCAAGTAAGCGCTGTCTGCCTTCAGCATGTCAGCTGTAAGTGTGTCTTCTCCTGGTGTTCTGTTTCCACTGGTCTGTCTGATGATTTACTCAACTTCTAGATGTGCGATACGACCACGTTTATCTCCAGCTGTCCTTAATTGTTTATTGTGATTGGTGCCCATAATTCTCCTCTCAGAAATGTCATAGACTCAATCCAATATTTAAATGAGTAACACCACGACTTGTTTGAGATGACGTGTAAGAGGAAGTAACATTAAATGTCCACTACGATGTTTGTTGATGTCATAATGTACGACGTATTACATCCTCGACCAGTTTTTGACTCGAGACGCAAGCCAATAATTTTCCCACAAAAGTAACGCTGCCTCACATACAAGCTTTAACTGAATGAACCCCAGTATATACAAAGTCACCCAGCTGTCGGAGTTTTGTGCTGGTCATATCAAACGATGACGTGAAAACAGCTATAAATAGTTTATAATGAATATTCAATGTAATAATGTGGTGGTTCAATGCACAGGTGTGTTGGTTCACTGTACTGATGTAGTGGTTCAATGTACAGGTGTGTCGGTTCACTGTACTGATGTGGTGGTTCAATGTACAGGTGTGTCGGTTCACTGTACTGATATGGTGGATCAATGTACAGGTGTGTCGGTTCACTGTACTGATGTGGTGGATCAATGTACAGGTGTGTCGGTTCACTGTACTGATGTGGTGGATCAATGTACAGGTGTGTTGGTTCACTGTACTGATGTGGTGGTTTAATGTACTGGTGTGGTGGTTTTATGTACTGGTGGTGTGAGTTAATGTATTGGTGTGGTGGTTTAATGAACTGATGTGGTGGTTCAAGATAATGTACCTTAACAATGTACGTATGTTTACGATTACGCTTACTGATTCTGTTTTGTTGCGCCTCTGAGATCAGGTTCCTGAAGATATAGGCGCCATAGAAGTCAATTATTATTATTATTATTATTATTATTACTGGTATGGTGTTCAAAGTACCGGTGGTGTGGTTCGATGTACTGGTGTGGTTGTTCAATGTATTGGTGTGGTGGTTTAATATACTGGTATGGAGGTTCAACGTACTGATAAGATGGTTCAATGTACCTGTATGGTGGTTCAATGTACTGGTGTGGTGCTTCAATGTACTGGTGTGGTGCTTCATCATTAAGTATTAATTTTATTTACACTTATTTGGTGAACTCAGACAAGGAATCGTTATCATCTAAATCCCCGAAAGTAAGTGAATACATTTGCATGGTATTATTCCAAAATCAGCGTAACTTTCTAAGCCGAACATTAACTGACTCAGTTCATATACAACGCAGTCAACCTAAGTACTCCTAAATCGAACATAATATAACCCAGTCCACATTCAACATACTTAACAAAGGTAAGATTAGTCCACCAATGAACAATTCATACCATAACCGTGACTGAACCAACGGTATTCACAGTTGGTATTCTATACGCACACCACAGGCTTCGCCCTTGATTTTGACAGGCGGCGGTTCGTTGTGACAGTCTTTCTAATCACGGACGGTGTTCAGCGAACCGCATCAGCACGACATTATAAAGCCCACAACCGGCACCGTCGGCAATCCTAGCGCGCTTCTCGCGGTTGCAACGACTCTACAAACTCGCCGGTTTCTAGCGGTTGCAGCGAGTCTACAAACTCGCCGGTTTCTAGCGGTTGCAGCGAGTCTACAAACTCGCCGGTTTCTAGCGGTTGCAGCGAGTCTACAAACTCACCGGTTTCTAGCGGTTGCAGCGAGTCTACAAACTCGCAGATTACAATCTTGTTTAACTGCTGCGACACAAATGATGTTGTTACCTTGAAATATAATTACATGGCAGCACTACTATTTTTTGGAATATTATTTTTTTTTATGTAAACACTTACAAGTGCTGTGGTGCACTCAGCCAAGGAATTGTCACTGCTTCCAATCGTATGACATGTGTGAAATCGTTTCGACATGGCCCCGCTCCGTGTTTAGGAAACTAGTGGTATCCAGTACCTATGGAATGGTATTGGGGCCACATTTGATACATTCCAAATCACGTTACGTTCCATGTTGTCTAGTGCACACTATGAAACATCAATCATAATATGAAATCCACCAAGCATAATATGACACAGACCAAGCATAGAACACGTACGCACCGAGTTGAACTGTTTGCGTTTGTAGCGCCTTCCGGTGAACTGTGCGAACGTATTATGTTTGGTAGGTTCCACGATGCAATTTGGAATGTAACATGTAGCATGATGCATTGTTGGCCCCAATACATTTCCATAGGTAGCTACGTCTACAAAAACGCCAATGCGGCAGCAGCTGAGTACAACATCTCACATACTGACATGCCACATTTCTAATGTGAGCGCTGTGCACATACTAGCATGCCAAACAACTCAGTTGTAGTAAAGCATGTGTATGGGGGGTACATGCTTTTCGGCTACGTCACAGCTTACTGCGTATATGTTGATGGTTTTCAGCGGGTACACCTTGCAGTGTTTAATGTCATAAGCACAAAGCTGGCGACTAGTGAAACGATCATAATGGCGGCGGCTGTGGTCACAATTTAAAATTTTTCTTGTCCTTTTCTTCGAATATATTATTGACAAATTCACTTATTTGAGTACCAAATTACACCAACGTACATTCTGTCATTCAGTAACCAATGCAGCACAGTTTCAACATGGACTGATAATTCTTCACGTTTGGCATTGTTTTTTATTGTGAACATGTAATGTATCCTTGCATTTGTGCATAAAGTAAGCAGAGCATCCATATAACATATTTTTTACGTGCACATGTAACATAATTATTTTATATGGATGATTTTATTTATTGCAGTATAATAAAAAAATCACTAAATACGTGAACTAACGAAATTATAAATTGTTTGCAGCATGCACACAGATAGATCATTGCAGCCACCGAGTGTGCTCCAGTGGCACAAACCAGCAGTGTCGGAAGTGCAACTATGACTACGGAGGAGATAAGAAAGCTTACCGAAAGGCTGTGAGGAGTGGATACAGCGACAGGATCTGTGAGAGTAAGTATATCATGTCGTTATGTAAGCACTGCTATATGAAGATGTTCAGAATCTACTGGAAAACACAAGTGAGTAAACAAATGAAAGACATGTGTGTGTGTGTGTGTGTGTGTGTGTGTGTGTGTGTGTGTGTGTGTGTGTGTGTGTGTGTGTGTGTGTGTGTGTGTGTGTGTGTGTGTGTGTGTGTGTGTGTGTGTGTGTGTGTGTGTGTGTGCGTTTGTGTGTGTGTGTGTGTTGGTGTGTGTGTGTGTGTTGGTGAGTGTGTGTGTATGTGTTGGTGTGTGTGTGTTGGTGTGTGTGTGTGTGTGTATGTGTTGGTGTGTGTGTATGTGTTGGTGTGTGTGTATGTGTTGGTGTGTGTGTGTGTGTATGTGTTGGTGTGTGTGTGTTGTGTGTGTGTGTGTTGGTGTGTGTGTATGTGTTGGTGTGTGTGTGTGTGTGTGTGTGTGTGTGTGTGTGTGTGTGTGTGTGTGTGTGTGTGTGTGTGTGTGTGTGTGTGTGTGTGTGTGTGTGTGTGTGTTGGTGTGTGTGTGTGTGTGTGTGTGTGTGTGTGTGTGTGTGTGTGTGTGTGTGTGTGTGTGTGTGTGTGTGTGTGTGGGTGGGTGGGTGTGGGTGGGTGGGGGTGGGTGGGTGGGTGGGTGGGTGGGTGTGTGTGTGTGTGTGTGTGTGTGTGTGTGCATTTAACGAAAAATAAATTTGTAATCATATCTAATTAAATATGATTGTGCACACGTGATAAATAAAACTGTGTTAAAACGAATTGGATTTGAATTTTTCTTTAGCCTAGGATTTTAACATTTGGAACTGATTTTTTGCAAGGCGGAATTAGAACTGATTTTTTGGAATTGACAAAACAGAATTGACCCCATGCCTGATATTCTTCCTTCATATGTATAGCTTGTACTAATACTATTGTGGGTTGCCGACAGTTGCCCCCTCCCCCCACGATATTCATTACAGTGTTATCAGTCGACTTACAATAAAATGTAATTAATACATCTCTATGAACTTCCGGTTATTACATGTGGGGTTTAATATGATCAATAAAGCAATTTAATTTTATATAATTTTGCCTTATTGTCAATTCACAAGAATTCAGAGAGAAATTGTAAAGTGTCATTATAGAAAGCAGACATGTAATCTGACAGTGTTCAACTGGGTAGATGACGATGCCTTAGTTAGTTTCCTTTCCAGCTACACATTGCATGGGTGAAATGCATTTTACTTAAATATTTAAATACTTCTAAAAAGTTTTTGGAACTGCATTTGCACTTAATCACAATGAAAGTATTTGTATATTTTAAATATTTCCATAAATAATTTGAAATGTGAACAGCAACAGTAGGCTTCTGTTGCACTATAGTGTATACTGTCTTTTGGTCGTGACTGTCAATAAATAATATCAAATTATTTTCTTGAATAATTTCGCCTAGTACATACGCCATGGCCCATGTTAGAAGGTTGCAGTATATCCTGTAGCACTTACTGGGTTATTTTTATTGTTTTGAGTACGGCCACGTATTGACGGTACGTCTGATCACGTCGAAAATAAATCGGCGGATTGGAAAACACTCGTAATTATATCAAACTAACACTTACTCGCACTTTATTGTATTCATACATTTCGGTTTACTGTGGGTCATAGATATGCTGACGTTGAAGCACAGCTGTGCTTATTTGGGTGGAACTATATTGTAATCGTAGTGATAAGTCACAATGGTAACGGTAATCCAATTTACTAACCTGGTTTCGGCTCGTCGCTTCCTACGCATCGCTCTGCCCTCTGATATCTGACGTTTCCTTGTCGCAGAATAGTCTGTAAATAGATGGTCATATGCGAAAAAAAGATCTAAGATGGAACGGTGTCTTTCACCAAGAATGACATCTTGATGCTCACCGTCTGTCCATGCTCATCACAGTCTTTTTTCTTGTAATCTGCATCGGAAAAGTCGTCACTCGCAGAGCCTGCGGCTGGCGGACACAGCAAATTACAATTTATGCCCAGACCCGGCCCATACCGTTAATGTTTGGCCCAGGCCCGCACGTTTCTGGCCCAGGCCTGGCCCATACGCGCGGGCCAAAGATTGATAAACCCGCTGCCCATTATTTTTTTAAAAGATAAACCTATTATCGTACAATAAAAACGAAACATAAATAAACTGTAACACTTACGTATTGTTTTTATTAAATAACGTTTAAAAACAGTACTATTGATATTTCAATTCCATGTCACCCACTGGCACTGACACCCAGTAGCATTTCCAGCAAGCCTGCAGTCTCTAGCCTGATGTAGATCAGGTTCAGACATGTGTGAATTAGTACAAGTGTGAATGAATCAGTACTGGGGTAACTGTAGACACTAAACAAGTTAACACAATTGGAAAATACCAAGTGAGGTGGGCAATGGGCAGGCAAGATTTGGTGGGAAGACATAGACTATAGAATGTCCAATGGTATGGTCAAACGGTAATAAGTTTATGATTGGTCATGACATTGCCTCTGCAAATATATCTAAAGTAAATATTTGGGGCTGGCTACTTCTAGCCAAGTAAACTTATGGGGCCATTAGATCTATGCAAAAGGCTGCTTTGATGCCACAAAAAAGTAAGCATCTGTAACATCAGTGTTCTATACTATATACGATGTAGTAGCAATGTGTGTGGGTTTTGTATTACTTCTTTTATTAGGTGCAGACACGGCCTGTCCCGGCGCACTCACACTAGGCCCAGGCCCGTCCCGGCCCACTCACACTAGGCCCAGGCCCGTCCCGGCCCACTCACACTAGGCCCAGGCCCGTCCCGGCGCACTCACACTAGGCCCAGGCCCGTCCCAAGCCCGATGTGTTTAATATTGTTTAGCCCAGGCCCGATCAATGCCCACACAATTTAGGCCAAAGCCCGGTCCGAGAAATTTAGTAGGTGATAATCCAAACCAAAAATCTTGATGATGTCGCCGAGTGGTGAGATGTATGTAGTGAATAGCAACAGCCTGAGCACAGAGCCTTGCGGCACGCCGAACGGAACAAGGATTGGGGACGATTTGTCACTACCAATACACACGAGCTGCTGCCGTCCGGACAAGTAAGACGTGAACCACTTGAGCGCAGCGCCAGTGACACCATATCATAATGGTCAATGGTGTCAAATGCAGCGGTTAAGTCAAGCATGACCGGCACAACAACGCAGCCACGGTCGACAGCAGACATATTGTCATAGTGCACTTTTATCAAAGCAATTTAAGTTGAGTGGTGTTGGTGATACTGATACTGCGAATTATTCTCTTGCATGTGGTCGCTTAGCTGCTTTGTTACAACGAGCTCAATCACTTTAGAGAAAAGTTCCAGATTTGAGACATGTCGATAGTTTTGTACCAATTCTGTATTTAGTCTAATCTTCTTTATTAATGACGATATATGACCCGTCTTATATTGATCGGGAACGACAGACGACTGACGTGAATACAATATTATGCGTGACAAAATTGGAAGAATTTTATTGATCGATTCTCTCACTAGCCAAGTAGGAGCTGGGTCTAGGTAGCACAATTTAGGTATAACATCCAGGATGGTTTTCTTTATCTCTTCTGTTGTTGGTAGAGAGGATGACAGCTCACAAGTGCAGTAGGTGTTGTCGTCTAACACGTGATCAATTTGAGGCAGAGTATTACTGGACAACTCGCTGCGGATACGGCTTATCTTTTCGGCGAAGAACGTTGCAAATCTCTCGGCCAACTTGGATTGTGACTCGTGTGTGGGAACTTTGTGTTACTATTTCTGTAAGAAGAGTGTTCGAGGCAGCAAACAACTTTTTCTGATCGTATCTCACACAAGCGTCTGTCGGTGGCTTCAACCATGTCTCACACAGCGCCATTATATCTAAATCGTTTTAAAAAATGTGATCGGAAATTGCAAGTGTCTTATTCCGGCAGGATTGTGCATTTATGTAACATACTTCGACGCCAGGTTCACGTTGATCAGATGATAACGATGACACCAACGATACACGTGTCATATTGTAGTTAACACAATTGGCGCCAGAGAGTGCAGCTTTAGGAAAGTTCCATTCCAATTCGAAGTCAGTCGGGATCGATCAAAAGTGGTTTATTCCCGCTGTGTTTCCTCGATGGGTTCCTGCGACGGAACAAATATTTAACGACCTAAGCGTATGCAGAGTGTTCAGTTGTATGATTTGTTTGGCCCTCAATGCGATGACCCCGATGGCACGCAGTTCGTGACCCGTGAAAGCCAGCATGTTTACAAACACAAGTCAAGCATCAACACTGATTTACCATGGACAAAATAATAGGTATGTTTAGTCATGCAGCAAATAATCGCATTGCTTAACGTGGTCAAGAATGCATGCGTTTCTGCATACCTCTTGTCAAAGACAGGCACCGACGACGTAAACTTGTTGGTCAACGGTTGGAATGCGTGTCTGATACAGAGCGGCACGGTTGAACAGTTACTAACACAGCAACTTAAAAACACTAAAATCGCACAAACTAAGTAATATCCATGTAGTACACACACGCACTCACGCACGCACGCACACACACATGTATATATATAATATAAATATATATAATATATATATATATATATTATACATAAATGTATATAAATATATTATATATAGATATATATATATATATATATATATATATATATATATATATATATATATATATATATATATATATATATATATATATATATATGTTATACTTAAATATCGTGAATGCCACGATGTGTATGTATGTATAAACATATGTCGGTATGTTTTATTGATATAAATCTCGTGAATTTTTTCAAATACAGATCGCTTTAATGATACCCATTTGATGTTTGGGTCGTTAGTATACTAGATTTAATTACATGGGAAAAGTTTTCATGAGTAGCATACCGCTAAGCTATATGCACGTTTGCACGAACCGATTAATTGCCCAATTGGTCGGATGGAACTATGTTAACAGAGAGAAGCTAAATTATGATTGCAAGTGCCCTAGCGAGTGCATTAACTGTTTAACTAACGCTGGTTACATGACTGTATATTACAAAAAGTCATAGCAAAATTAATAGTGGAATAGGTGTAATATGCATAGCGAATATTAAAATGCGGACAAGTTGCGACAACAGTAGCACACCAAATGGAATTATGTAAGCTCAGAATCATAAGTAAAACTTAAAATCATTAGTACTAAACCGATAACATAAACTCAGATAAACCTGCACACGAATACTGTTAAATTATAGTGCTATCACGCCTGCCAACTTCCTCGCAAGAAATCAGTTTTGCCAGATAAATAATAATTTGTCGGTAATTACCTTTGCTTTATTGTTTACATTTTTCATTGGAAGATTTGAACCACGGTAATAAAGTTTCGGTGGAATAAGCAATACAATAACGGGAGGATTGGCAGGTAGGTGGTGCGTTAGTGTTCACTGCTGTTCGACGTGTTGCGGGCTCGGGAGTTTCTGCTGTCATTGGTATTCCATTTTGTGGCATCCTGCTGTCATGTCTGTTCCGCGTTAAACGTTGGTGGCATTCTGCTTTCAAGGGTGTTTGGTGATGGACGTTCGTCACATACTGCTGCTATTGCAGGTGCTCAACGTTCGTGACATTCCGCGGCTACTGCACGTGCTGAGAATTCGTGACATTCTGATGCTATTGCATTTGCTGAACGATCGTGACATTCTGCTGCTATTGCACATGTTGCCGTTCGTGACATTCTGCTGCTACTGTATGTGTTGAACATTCGTGACATTCTGTTGCTACTGTATGTGTTGAATGTTCGTGACATTCTGCAGCTACTGCATGTGTTGAACGTTCGTGACATTATGTTGCTACTGCATACATTCTGCTGCTATTGTATGTGTCGAACGTTCGTGACATTCTGCTCCTACTGCATGTGTTGAACGTTCGTGGCATTGTATCGTTAATCCTCATTCATAAACGGTTCAACCGTCGCGTTCGTAGGACGATAGTGGGCTTTCTTTGACGAACTCAAACGTCTGCGAGTCTACAAAACAACCGTATATTCAATGCTGGACTTACAATGCAATCACACAAAAATCGCTTTGTGCTGTATCCCCGGGAATACATGTATAATCGGACATTTTATATTACACTATACATCCGGTTGGTTTCAGTATTGCGTCTTAGGCATTGTGATTCAATGTACTGCGTAGTATATAATAAAATAACCAACACGTGGATCATTGATTTATAGCCCCTCCTTTAGACTTTTGCTTGTACCCTACACTTCTTTCCAATTTCCTTTTGCGATATAGGAACACCGTGAAAACGTAACGAGTTCTAAAACCAATCCGGAGCAATAGTTTGCAACGTAGTTTCCCAATTATGATGACAACTATTCGGCTAATAGACATCCAAAAACCCACAAAGGCATACTGCACACAGGGCTGTATGTGGTGGAACGTGTTTATTGTGGTCGAACAATATATGCCAAATTGCAAGTAACTACCTTTATATTTTCGCCGATCTTACATTTATGTTTGTACATTTCCATATGTTATACTGCATTAAGTAACCTGTGTGCTTTATGTTTCTCTTACTTTAGTCTTACTATGTACAAATCCACAGTATAAATCGTTGAAGTTAACGGTGTGAATGGTGACACATTCATCTCACTGATGTAAAGTGGTGCAATGCTGTACACGTATATGTTTTCCCACCTTCCGAGTCTGTGGTCCAGGATCGGCCGTAAGAGTATCAGTAAACGGTTGGGTCGCATCATACACAGGATTTCTAAAATTCTGTGACGAAGATTCTCCCTGTAGCCAGTCTGCTCGGAAACGGCCTTGACAACCCTTCACTGGTATCGAATTTGAACCCGTGCTGTTGGTCAACGAATGCTTGTACGCACTGCAATGAAGACAGTAACTGGACGTCCCACACCTTTCATCCTAGTAACGGAGATCCACAACACTCATCCCAATACAGAAAGTCCAAAAACAATTGTCCTTGTACTGGAAGTCACAAATGTTCGTAATGTATGACTCACAAAAACGTTCACTATACTGTATGCCCCACAACAACCTTCACTATATTGTATGTCCCATAACAACCTTCACTATACTGTATATCCCACAACAACCTTCACTATACTGTATGTTCCACAACAACCTTCACTACACTGTATGTTCCACAACAACCTTCACTATACTGTACGTCCCACAACAACCTTCACTATATTGTATGTCCAACGACAACCTTCACTATACTGTATGTCCCACAACAACCTTCACTATACTGTATGTCCCACAACAACCTTCACTATATTGTATGTCCAACAACAACCTTCAATATACTGTACGTCCCACAACAACCTTCACTATAATGTGTCCCACAACAACCTTCACTATACCGTATTTCCCACAACAACCTTCACTATACTTCATGTCCCACAACAACCTTCACTATACTGTATGTCCCACATCAACCTTCACTATATTGTATGTCCAACAACAACCTTCACTATACCGTATGTCCCACAACAACCTTCACTATACTGTACGTCCCACAACAACCTTCACTATACTTTATGTCCCACAACAACCTTCACTATAATGTATGTCCCACAACAACCTTCACTATACTGTATGTCCCATATCTACCTTCACTATACTGTATGTCCCACAACAACCTTTACTTTTTTATGGGAAAACATTATTTTCTTTGAGAATAAGGTGGTGGTGTTGCTTAGGGAGTATGTATTGACACATTTCTAATAAATACAAGTAACACTGTGAACAATAACGAACAGAAAGTTGTGATATATAATGTGAGCTATCCTGTGATCATTACAGTGCAGTTTACTTGGGCGTTATACATGAACTGCGGTCAGCACAAATGATGTACGTGTAGAATGTGTAGATGAAACAACAACACTAACTATAGTGAAGTATAATATATTTCAAAATATACTTATTATTGTGATGCTGAATAATCCTAACGCTCTCTCGCGGCGTTTAGTGAATCGTAATGTAACTGAATCACTTTAGTGGGTCATAGATTGTCTAAAAATAGGAACACATTTGCCCTTAATGGTATATAGTAGATGGAGTTATGTATGCATGAATGTTTAAAAACAAATGACGTTTTTGTCCAATAGAGAGTATAGTGTAAGTGATTTACTTCCGCCACTTACTACTTCCAGTAGACGAAGAGACACAGTCCGACCAAGATAAGTAGGAGGCCACACCCAACGGAGATCAGTACAATGTGCCACGTTTTAAAGGGTGACGGCGACACGTGGCACGGCCAGTCGGGGTCACAGTAACACTCGTAGCTGTCCACACGGTCGATGCACGTGTAGTTGGTCTGACACGGCGACGACAGGCACTCGTCCACGTCCGTCTCACAGTAGTCTCCTCTGTAGCCCCGGGGACAGCGGCAGGTGTAGCCATCGAAACCTGCCGAGGATGATAGTCAAGGGAGTAATTTTAATATCCCAATACAATGTGACTGTGTTATTGTAGTTTTCATGTAATGTATACAGTTCTGTCCAAAGGGACATCATCATATTCATAATATCCAACAGCGTGCTTTTTTCCGTATTTATCCCGTCAAACGCACCCTAGGCATTCATAGTTACAGTCCAGTATACGTTTCCCTTGTGAAAATGGGTTAGGTTTGTTAAACATACATAAAATACCACATAGGTAATATTGATCACATAATGTCAAATGGGCATTTCTTACCTGTGCTTCTGTTAGTCAGCTTGCATTCAGGATCGCTTTCTGGTCCATCGCAAAATCCACGATTGATGCATGGATTCCTCAGAACCTTCACCTCGATAGTCAACAACTCTTGCGATGTCAAGTCAGCGGCCTTAACCTGGGAAGACAGCGAATTAAAGTGTTTCTACAAAAACGCTTTTCGAAAAGTGTTGTGCAAATAAAATAAATTCACATTGTATGTGCGTGCGCGCGCAGACACACATTCACGCACGCACGCACACGCGCGCGCGTGTATTAATAATTGCTCCGACTTCAAAAATGCTACCTCACTTGCGTTCGTTGTTACAACTTATGGATAGTGTTCGTGCGTTTTATTCAACGAATATATTATATACAGGCGCAATAAACGACACATTTATCTTAGTACAATGCAGTTCGTCTTACCTTGATGGTATCTTCACCGAAATATTGTTCAAATGGTGCGTATTTGAATGCTGTGATCACCCAAGCAAAATGAAGATTCACGAAGTCCGTGTCACAAGGATTCGGTAGTGACACCTTCTGGATGGTGGCAGAAGCAGTAATGTCGTTAACCAGTTTATCCCACAGATGGCGCCGTGCATTCCACGATATTGAACAGTTCTGCTGAATCAGTTCAACTGTCTTCACTTGTCTGTATAACGTGAGATTCCCGTGCTTTGGCTGCTCGAACGCCACATTTATGTCATCGGTGTCATCAACGTCATGTGCAGCCAGTATGAAAATAATATCTTTGTAGGCGGCATTATTTCCGCTGTTTTCCTCCACGGTGACCGTGACCACAGATGACAGAGGAACAATATCACGTCCTTCTTTGAACATATGAAGGATGGGAACATCGTTAGAGCCTGTTATTTCAACAATCAAAGTTCCGTCAACAGATAATGGTGATACCACATCATCTGTCCTCTTCTCCAACACCGTGAAATGGATTGTGTCCTCCCCGTAACAATTAGTGCAAGGGCTATACGACAACTTCCCGTCAATGCTCAAAGTCACGTCACCCCTCGGCGCCGGTGCTGTTGAATTGAGCAGAAAAGCCAGGCGGTCACCATCGGGATCTTTCGCTTTTATGGTGAACTCGAACTTACTGTCTTCGAATATGGATATCTTCATGTCAGATTCTATTACTGGCGGTGAATTGGCTACTTTGTTGTCCGTAATGGCGACGGCGTATTCAGCAACACCGGAGTTGATAATCTCACGTAGGGCTCTCTTTGTTTTGCCGTTGATCTTGTTTGGATGACACACGCGTGCACAGTGACACACCTGAAAGCCGGCAATGGTAAAGCACAGTGACGGGATGGAACGAGTTGCTACTGCATCAAAGACGAAGTGTTAAAGAAACAATTGATTAACATGAAAACAATGCATCAGCTGTTCAGATTACCCATCAGGATTAAGCTGTTTATTCTTATGATGTTCACTACATGAAGCATATAAATTGGTGATATATAACTTCATATTAATTACATTTTATAAACGTGAACAAAGTGTGATGTAATTCTTAGATTATTTGATTGTATGTTGTCAAAAGTATACAGTATTTACATTTTTAGTTAATTAAATTTAAATGCGGTTGTATTTAATGACATATAGCACGCAGACATTCAAATTAATTTCACTTTTATTTTCATTTGCAACAATTGCTTACTTTGACTGTGACGAGACCTTTATCCCAGTTTATCTTTGTATTGCCTCCCTCTGTGTCGCAGGTTCGTCCGGCATCAATCCACATCTCGTCGTCTGGTACACAACACAACACATTCCACACTACTCATACATAGCTGGGGTAGTGGAATAGGTTAAAGAAAATCTGATGACGTGTGATAATAACATAATAATAATAACAACAGCACGAATTGATCTACGCTGGTGTTATTTTGTATTTTGTCTGTATATGCCTAGCAAAGGGACAAAACAACCCATACATTTTATTAAGTAGTTGATTAACTGGGCAATAGCAGAGTGCACGAACAATTTGGTGAATGGCTCACAAACCATTGAATGAATCGTTAGCTTGAAAGGTTGTTTGGGTTGTTGATAAGTTAGTTGGTTCTTGCTAATTATTCATATATTTCGTATACAATTTTTGGGTGGATATGTAACAATTGTGAACACCGTCCAGTACGAGATAACCGCATAGTAACTGTGAAGAATACTGCCACCGACCTGCGCACCAGCGCAATATACGCGGCTGAATGTCTTGCTCGAAGTCTTGTTCTCGTGTCTTGTTAAACGACATCGTAATGCTGAGTGGGCCGTCGATCGTTTGGTCGGGCAGTGTCGATATAAACACTGGCTGTCCGTCCCAACGATGTATGCTGGAAACATATGAGGTGATATATGATTGCTATTATATATATATATATATATATATATATATATATATATATATATATATATTAAATATACGTTCAATTAAATTTGATCATGGTGTCGTGTTTATAGCAAATAATATATAGACAAATTATAAGAGTGGCGATTCGGATAACTGTTATCTGAGTAGTACAGTACGCTTAAATATTATAGCGTAATTTACATGTTCCGTAGGTATCTATCTGTCTTGTCCTTGGTTGAGTCTGGGTCCACGATGAATGTCTTGAACGTGTCGGATGCGGCGGATAGGTATTGTGAGTGGACGTCGCTTGTGGACAGAAAACCGCCAACCAAGAGAGTGTCGTCTTTTTGAACTACATAAACACAACCCGGGTTCAAAGACAGAATATGACACGCGTGAACAACACAATGTGTTAGCAAGCTGTATTTGAACTACTTTGTATTAATGAACAAAAAGTGTCAATACACAAAAAGTAAAACCACAACGACAAATTCAGCATATCAATGGGTCTTTCTACAGCACGATTAATTCTGATTATAGCACCAAATCAATCCACTATAACTTTCACTATCCTGTATGGGAAAATCAACGTCTAACATGAGATCGGTAGCTACTTCGCGAGGGTCTGAACATTTTAAAGATTCTTCCGACATGCCAGAAATAATGGTGAGAAAATCCCTCTACGCCTTAGTACTTTTGGTGCTATGTGGTGCTAATAAATATTTGGATCACTTCTTGGAACCTAACTCTCGAACTTACTGGCAGTTATAGTGGCGTCTAGAGACGGTTTACCTAACTTGGAACAATCATAGAATATACGCATGGCATTGCGAACAATTGTACATAGGTGTCCGCATATTGTTGCGAACAATTGTACGCAATAAGTACTGAGGGTAATTCTGTTGTTCATAGAAAGGATAATAGCGTTGGTGAATTTCGAAAACAATAATATTGCTAAGACTCCTTCCTGCGGTCGTAGAAGAAGCCCTGAAAGTGTGGCGCCCGAGATACAAAGTGTCTAGGAGGAGTAGACGTAAATACATACAAACGCACGCACAAACGCACGCACGCAAGCATACAAACAACAAACACGCACTAGCTCGATTATAGTAAAATTATTCTGAAAACCTTTCTTATCATAATCCAATCTCTTCATCATAGTAATATTTTGCCAATATCGTAATAGTATATATTCTCACATATAATCCATACATTTATGTAAATTAACCCTAGCGTGTAGTACGTACGTTTAGTGGTCTTGACGATTAGTGTTGAGTTCTGTTTCTCCAATTGAACAGTTACCTGGCCACCTTCATTTTCACCAACAGTGTCCGTATCGCCTGTGAAGCACAGTTTAGAAAAGAATGTCAATCCGTTGTATTGTAGTCAAAGTAGACTGCTAGTTGATATATGCATGTTGAATCCTACTGCATAGGAAATGTGGATAGTATAATAACCTGAATAGATATAGTGTTGACTGGTTCGACATAAATATTACTAGTATATCATATGAAAAACAATGTCATATCATATAAGCTGGATGGAATGCACTTGCTGATTGACAATTGGGCTAAGAACGAATATTGGATATGGTGCGATAGCACTAGCTATTGGCATATGACTTTCATAATATTATAATGCCAATCAATTGATACATACCTTATTTTAACTTAATCAAATGTATGGAAGTAGAGGACATGGCAGTTGTATTTGTGGGTCATATGTCTACCTTGCCATTACAATAATTAATAATAACACATACTTAGTTTCAAACGTATTGAAATACTTTACATTAGAGGATATGATCAATATGTTTTCGATAACATAAGACGATCGCTCCTCTCTACGACGAACATACTCACGAACAATCAGGATAGGTTTTATGGGCACTTGGCTGCATTTGTGAGCTTTGCTGCAGGCGCGAAGATGAACCCTCATTGTCCTACAGGGATAATGGAAAGGTATTTACGCTAAAACAAACATTGTTAAATGCATGCAAGACATCGCGAGTATTTCAATAAATAGAACAAATATTCAGTGTGCAATTGACGATGATTGGCATGTTTATTTATAGTCGCATAAACAACATATGTAGACTGAATGTCATCACCATCATGAAAATCTTCATGTATATTAAGTCGTTTTCATTGCACAATACACGTTATGGCTCAAAAAATGTCACACCTTCCTGGCTCCATATGGAACTCTCCTGTCAAATCTCTTTTCTGACGTCTCTTGCCAGTGTTGTTGAAGGTCGTCTCATTTCCTCCAATAAACTTGATTCCTCCCGAGGAAAGTGTAACCTCTCCACCGTGTTCACCAACACCGACTTGACGCTGCGGGTAAATGTCATCCTTTCCTCCCTCACTCCCAACGCTAAAATCTACAACCGAAAGGATATTGTGAGCGGCTTGGAAAGATTAAATAAGTGGGTGAAACTAGAAAACTCGACCGGATGATGGATGCACTGACCAGAGTAGATACAAATCTATTAGGTTTTGTTTCGTGGATCGATGTGCGTGCCTGGATGCGCGCGTTCGTGTGTGCGTGCGTGCGTGCGTTCGTGTGTTCGTAAATGGGAGAGTATGTGTGAGTGCGTGAGGGCAAGTGTATGCGTGTGTGTTTTGAACAATCGAACCGTGTTGGATTAACATATGTCTGTATTCGTCTGACGTCACAAAGCAGTGACTCACACACGCCGTCGATGTGCTCGGTCACAGGCGGTCTCTCCCAGGCGACGCCGACAGAGTCCTGTCGAGACGTCTTCACCGCCGGTACACTCGACGACGTATTGTCAAACGGTTCCGTGTGCTCTGTCGCCGTCGTGATGTTGTCTGCACTGGGCGGCACCGTCAAAATGGTGACACCTAGAAGAACGGCCCATGATAATCACACAGCACATGTCTTATTGTAATTTTATGTATACTGTTTACCTTCACGTACCATATCCCAAACAAATTTTGACTGGTTCAGTAGCAATATATAACTAATATGAACATGGTAACACCATTAAATAATGAATTTAATTAAAATACGTCGCCATCAACCATAATGGATAATTAGTTGTAAAATGTTACTGCCGCCACAATTCAACACCCCCAAGTAGCCTGTCAACAAAATGTAACCAACGCAACTTCTATGCCACCTATCACAATTGTTGCATCTACCGTATACCGACCGTCTTAACAACCAAATTCAGGTAACACGTTTCTTTATTTCCATTACATTAAATGGTCGAGCGCATTGTCAACGATGATCTCCAAGCTATGCACTATTTATTAGACACAACTTATATCCCGTAGCTGGCAGAATATTATTGACAGAGGAACAGGTACGGATTGCTTGGGTTCGATTATAATGATAGGGAAGCATTTTTGTATTCAATCATTTTTGGATGACCTACCTTGTGATGTATTTGTCGACTTCATTCCTGCCCCGTTGACTGAAACTAGCGTCACGTAGTAAGTCTGGTTCTCCAGCAACAATCCTTCCAAAGATTTGTTCATGACGAAAGACGCTGTCCCTATGCTGACTAATGGCTGCACGTCAGCGCCACCTGGTGTACTGCCTATTGCCCACCAAGTCTGTACAACCTGCAACGGTATGTATGATGTTGATAATTGGTTTTATTTAATAAAATTCAATGTACGTTCTTATATAGTGCGCAATCCAGTCATTGGAACTATTCAAGGCGCTTTACCTTTCACACCCTGGCAGACCTGTTCATTCCAACGCCATTTCGATACTCGTCTAAACACCTAGATAAACTGTATTGTTCACACCCACTCTCTCTTTCCTACAATAAAAAATGGTGTGATGTTTTCAGCAGAAAATGCACTAGCCCAACAATGCATCAAACCAACAGCAAAAGCCGCCGACGTGTTCTGTAATGTCACTAATTTAATTTGCCTCAACGACTGCCTTGTCATCTATAAAAACCGTTTAAGTAAGACAGATAAAATCATATAACCTTTTCCAACTAAAATTTATTTATGTAAAGTCATGGCAACGAAAATAATGAAATACCTTGCTTTCTTTGTCAAATACTTCGTAGTACACGGCTATGGACGAGTTGTCTCCTTGGAAGGTCGACGGTTCTGATTGACTCCACGAGAGATCGACGTGGAATATCAACTCGAAGACCGGGGGCGTCATGTCTATGTAGACCCCACCTGAAGACGCGATGACGGAGCGACCAGAACCGGAGATAGCCTTAACAGTGATGTAGTACGGTTGGAGTTGAAACTCGTTGCTAATTGCCCTCTTCTGCATCGGTTGCAGGGAGAGGCGAGTGAGGTTGACATGAACTACTTGGATCTCTTCTGCACGGCACGTCTTATCACAAATAAACTGATCGCATGCGTGCTGACATGGAATACACGGCTGCGCGATCTGAAATAAGAATATTCAACGTCAACTGACAATTACAACGGCGCTAATAATAAGCTAAATTATGCCCTGATTTAGAAAAACTGGAATAAACTGTTCTTTCTGCTACATTTGGTCATAGAGGTTGTTACTTATTTTGCTTTTCATGGTTGTTGTTGCTGCAAGGTGCCGCTGACTGTACATATAGAATCAGCTGCAATTAAAATAGCATACATTAGGTTTCGACGAAAGTGTTGCATTCATGGTTTACATGAAACTAAAATACGTCATCATACCGTTGCATATCAGGACGACCTAATCAGCGAACAAAAAAGAGACAAAGGTTCAACACGCATTTCGAAAAACACAAAACTACCCTCTGGAATGGTAACACGTCGGCTGAATTTGCAGTCGTTCCAACAGCAGCCTGGAACTCCACGACGGGACGAACGCTTCCGCGGAATGGATCTCCGAACCGACAAAGTTCCGTGGATGCCGCGGGAAACCTGAAGGGAAAAGGTGTCATCATAGTTAATTAACTCAACAAACCGACCTCATTAATATAGCGATGTCGAAGAGAGCGGGGAATAATTACAGCGGAATGGTTAGAGTTGGCATATTGAGCTACTCACTCCAAATGTCGAAAGACGGCCATCGTCTCGGGCGGTTGGAAGACATCCTTGAGCGGACTGACCCAGCCGTGGCGGTTGTACACGCCGAGTGTTATCTGTGTTCGCTCGGACACGCTCGTCGTACCCGCCAGGAGCGCTCGTTGTCGGCCGTCGACGTACAACTTCAACTCCCAATTTTCTAACTGATTTCGAAAGAAATATAAAGAAGCGTGGTATAATGAGTGACATCATTGTTCAGTCAAACATATGAAGATAGTTGTAATAAGTAGCGTAATGAATGTACACACATCAAGGCTATGATATTAGCTATGAAAACGCGTGCAAATGTAATACTGAATAAATGTATGACGCAACAGCCAACATTCACCGACTTCACGACAGTATTGATAACGTGACAGCATAGCAGACGTTATAATGACAGCCCATATAACCAATGTAATGACAATAATAAACACTACTTACATATTAACAATGATTATGCACACATAGCAATACAACTATCACACCTGCAACAATGTATGTGCCAATAAGACCAAATGTCACTGATAGAAACATTGGTGAAAAAAAATGTAATTATAAAAATGTAATGTTACGTTGTACGCGATAAATCCGTGGTCAATATGACATTGTTCTCTCACCTCGTCCACTTCTGTGTCTTGCCCAGTAACGACCAACTTATACACGTGACTGTCCTCCGTAGGGTTGACGTCCAGGTCAGTGACCGTGCGCATGGTCCCGTTCAACGTCGTCGACCACAGAACAATCCAGTCCGACAATTGTCCCTCGTATGTTGTGTCTACCGACCCAGTAATACATGCCAAGTATAGTCATAATTACATATAATTATGGCATTTACAATCGCTGCTACTACTACTACTGTTGTTGCTACTACTATTGCTACTGTTGTTGGTGCTACTACTACTGTTGTTGATGTTACTATTACTACTACTACTACTACTACTACTGTTGTTGTTGATGCTACTACTACTACTACTACTATGGTTATTGATGTTACTACTACTACTACTACTACTACTATTGCTACTACTACTACTACTACTACTACTACTACTGCTGTTAATGCTACTACTACTACTACTACTACTACTGCTGTTGATGATATTAATACTATCACTACTGTTGTTGATGCTACTAATACCATTACTACTGTTGTTGATGCTACTAATACTAGTATACTGTAATTGATGCTACTACTACTCCAACAGTTATTGTTGTATGCAACTGCCAAGTCACTTCCGTGTTCATCAATATCACCAACCATGAAGGCATGAGACACAATCATCATCGAAACCGATGGACCAAGAAGATATATTGCACAGCAATCTCAACTATGACAAACACATTCTGTAGTTAAGCAATGTAAATAAAAAATATTAAACACAAAGATGAAACAATAACTAAAGTCACACAATAATGCATGTTGACTCTGTGTTCACTCACTCGGGTGTATTTGGAAGCCGAACCCTCTCCTCTCCTTTAGTTCCACTTCAGGGACATTTAGTGACGTGTCTCCAGGAAGTCCATTGTCGATGATCCTCAGTCCATTACCGCGCCAACCGCTGTCCGCCAGCCTCGGCGTGTCTCCATCAAACAAGACTGGGGTGTAGTCGGCAAACACCCCCTTCGGGCCGTCAAAGAAGACGACAGACGTGACGGCGCGCAGGGCGCCGCTGGCTGCCTGTATTTCAAACTGCACACAGAACAATATTATAAGAGTAAGACCTTATACCGGTCACAGCGACCACTTGTCAACGTATGGTGTATGTAAGGTGGGGCATGTCCGCATGCTAAGACATGTCCGCACACCTCGTTATTGGCCAAACTGCGCAGTTTTTGGTTTTAAAACTGTGGTCCACGGTAGCATCTAACCCGTACATCAAAAACTTGAACCAGCGAATTGAACTTATTTGCGTCGGTAAAAAAATATAAACTAAAATGTGTTGTACATAATCTCATGTAATGTTATGCATATATTGATATGTACATCACACTTGTAATAATATATACATATCGGTATGCTTATGCACTTTTGGAATGTGTGTTATTATTGTAGGCGTTGCAGAAGTAAACTTTTACCGCCAATGACCGCGTGTTTGGGAAAAATTATAATCTTCTCCCAGCGGTCATTAGGGGGTATATCCAGATATCTCCTTACGCAGTAAGTTAATTTACATAATGTTACGTCATGGTGTATATGTTATTAAAATATATATTTATTTACGGATGCATAGGTTATTATGTGATATATAACATACCCCTTACACCAATGGGCATATTCATCAGCTGAACCATTAACTAGTTCCATTTGGCAGGATGTAGGAAGTTGGTCCTAAAAAATGGTGGGAGGCGGGATTTGGAGGTAAGATGTGTTAAAATAATCTGTGTTAAAGTAATCTTAAAACGAGGTTGTTAATGTGAGTTCATTGTTGATGTTGATCTTGAAATGTATAATTTTAAGTTTATTTTTATTCTGTGTCTTTTGGTTTATTTCGTACATAGTTGAGACAGACTAATATCACTCATCTACTTCGCCTGATATCGCCACATTTAGGCAATATTATTATATAATCCAATGCTGTTTAGATTTATATAATTTTTATGGGCGCATTTGACCCCCAAGTAATACACGAATATACCTAACAAGACATATGGTGTTCTACAACCTTAAATTTACCATTGCAATTCGTAGCGTGCTCTGTGTCAACGGGCTAAAAAGGGCTGAGGTATGTTAGCACACATCAGTGCGCTTATGCCACAGTACCATGGGGCATATGGCCACACCAGTGTGTGTCACAATATAACTTGGGTATGCCGACGTGCACCACACTCCCCTACATATGGAGCGAAGTGAGCCAATCTTCTGTAATCTACACACACTTGTTGATAGTAGTAGTATTAGTAAGAGTAACAGCACATAGGCTTTGACAAGTTTAAGTTGACAAAACCTGATGTTACAACTAAACACTATTATTTATTTTAATTCAAACACGTGTTTATGATCAAACAAAGAATAATTTTCCCCAAAACATTGTGTTTGTGGAATGTCCATGAAGTGAGAACGACCTACCGAGTACGTGGCTCCCTTGTTGATGTCAGCGTCCGTCTGGACGGCTCCGGCCAACATCTGAGGCGTATTTACGTCACGACGCAGGGTCACACCCATTCCTTCTTCTGTGTAGGAAAGCTGAAGGAATACAAACGAATACAGAAGTGAAGTGACATCTTACACCGTTCTTGGTATTGGGACATATATATTCTTTAACAAACATCGCCGTACATCATCTACTATTTTAACACGAGTTAGTAACATTGCCATTAAACACAACAAACGCTAACAATGTATACATAAGTTTGGCGAGAGTCGGATTTGGCATAGATTTGTGGAACGCGTTGTCAACAAACATGTAAAAAGTCCGTCTACACAAAACTCCACAAAACTACAATGTGTAATAGCATGATCAATCAAACGTTATAATACTTTTATATGATGCTTGTTTTAATATAATGTTCCGAGAGCGCTGCGTCGCCAACTCCGACATATTTATATTTTACTAAATAGTTCACATGAATATGTTTATGAAGGACACACTATCGACATTTCCTGCCAACCCTTGTTATGCAAACCTATCAAAACAAACCTGAAAGTCTTGGAATGCAACGCCGTCTTGCTTCTCCCGCTGAAGATCTAGCCCACGCAGGTATTTGTGCACGAGTGGAGTCCAGTGAGAATCAGGCCTCGACATTGAGTAGATTCGTCTCGGACATGCAGCACCTTTGGTCGTAGGAAGGTATAGGAACACACCTGCAACATGTGGTCTCATCGTATTTGTTTTGTTAACAATAACTCGTCTCATAACAGTTCGACTAAATGATCGTCCATGTAATATTACGAGATAATTTAAGTAGATGTTGAAACATGTGCACGCTTTTTGTAATTTATCACATAGAGAGAGCGTGCGTGCATGCGTGCGTGCGTGCATGCGAGTTGTAATATCCCATTCTGTGTTGTATCGGTATATTGAATCCAGTAGTGGCTGTATTTTCCATCCACCCAAGACATGGAGAATTATCTGCGTATTTTATCTATGTTTGAAAGTGTCGTACCTTGCATCTCGGTGACCGCATTTTGGTAAGTCATATGGACATTGAAATTGTCTCCATTTTTGACGTCTCCAGCCGCAGGTGAGATAATATCCAGCAGGATAGGTCGACTGAGAGCAGAGCGGGTCAGCTCGGCTCCATTCGTTACGAGAAGCTCAACAAAGTAAGTGACGGACTCCTGCGAATAATATCAATCTATAGCAACGTAATAACAGTTGTTATGCAATATATGTAGTCCTTCAAAACTAATCAATAATGCCACATCATTAAATATGTTATTATGGCTACCATTATAAAAGAAGAACAACGAACAAAGTAAACATTTCATTCGAGTTGTTGAATATTATTTTACTCAAGCATATAATCTTCATTATCTAACTCGCATCTAGCATTCGTACTTCAAGTTGACTGCGCTCTAAACATATCGATATTTAACTATTGCTGAATTAACTGCTCAACTGTGTAATACAACCAACATCTAACCCAAATCACCTTTAGTTTGAGGTGGGCAAACTCGTACGATGAAGAATTAGCAGAAATCTCAGTTAAATCAACAACAGTGGTCATGTTGCTGATATAATGGGATTCGCACGAGTATCCTCCGTCTAACAAGCGGATCTTCATTGACTTGATACCGCTTTCTGGATCACTGAAGCCGGTCCACCATGCCACCAGAGTGTCGGCACTTGAAGAATAGAGTAACTTCTGTAATGGATGGCAGGATAAAGTTATGTATATACTGCGCATGACATGGCTTGCTACACAACATACATTGGTTACAAACATTACTCCAAAACACGTATATATGCTGGTGGCATTCACATTTCGCCTAATATATTGTAATGCGACATCGAAGGCAATGTTACACTATATTCACTCTCGGAAAACAATACTATCCAACAAATGAGGTATTTACATTAACGTATATGGGGGCAATTTGAAATTGTTTGACTCATTGTGCAAGCAAAAGAAGGCCGAGGCAATTCAAGGTGGAATGGTGGATAGAACATGGAAGAAGGGACGCCCCAGGACAAGATGGGTGGAATAGCTAAATGATTCAACCGGAATGTTAGCAGAGAGAGGCGGCGTAGGATGGGGGAAGCCGATCATGCGATTTACCAGAAGTCGGCTACGACTTGACGGAATATGAGTCACGAAAATGAGATCGAAAATGAGATTGCATTGAGACTTAAGTCACTCGTAGGAACAGCATTGTCGACAGTTTCTATTACAAAGTTAACATCGCAACTTACCATGTCGCTGTCTGGTCCGACGCCAAGATGGCCGTCCTGCGGTGGAGTCGTGTCAACGGTAAAGACACCGGATGTGTCCACACAGCCGCCGGCATCGTCCGTTGCTATGACGATCACGTGGTAGGCTTTACCTTGTGTCATATTGAGACCGGTTTGTTTTACGTAAGTGTCCAGATCGACGCTGGTCAGCGGTTGCACATCAAACAGGCGACTGTAACTGGAGTTGTGGACGACAGATTCGTCTCCCTCTGTTCGCACCTGTACAATAACCCCAACCATACTTAGACGTTGTCCGCCATTAATTCATCTAGTTCGATTCAATTGTGTGATTTAGTCAACAACATACTATCAATTAATTGTTCGAGTTGCGTATGTGTTTTAATATCCGTAATGTATTTCATAAAGTGTTATACTAGGCGTACATTGTTCAACTTTTATTTCGAGTCGTGCGTTTTGTACCAGTGGGTCAACACATATTATAAAACATATGTTGCAGCGATTACATTTTCGAATCGGTTCAATAACTGTTGCGCCGGCAAAGTTAACTTGAGTTTTGTTGAGTCGAGGATCCTTCTAAGTAACCTATTTGTTTTATTTTAATAACATCATAATATTTATTTTAACTCTCGGTTTTCGACTTGAAAACATTCACACATTACAGTAATAGTTTACTTATGTGGACCGATGTATGTGTGATGTATTCGACCTCATTCAACACGTTCAACTGATGCTTTGGTTACGTATCCGGTCCCCACTGCTTGTGCGTTTACCCTGGAGGGTCACCGACCACCCCACCCGCCCGTCATGGTCCTGATGACAATCAAAGTTAGTTCACGTGTTGATATCACATCACTGGTAAAATATGATATACTACAACATACACACACACAATACCAACCATGGAAATGCAGTTCAACGAAGACAGTCTGGAGTCTGCGTTCCCCAGGCCCCAGACGTAGAACTTGATGGGCAGCACAAATTGGAATCCGCTCCAAGAAAACGACAGGTCTGTCGTTGAGTGAACGTATCTGCTCGAATATATGTTCACATTTCAGAGGTTTGCTTTGTGCTATCTTCAGCAGATCTGCCATTACGTGATCGGTATCATAGACAATATTCAAGCATGCATTTACAATGTTTAACCGATGCATTAAATGTGTACATATACCAAACGCAATAAATTATTGTAATAAGAAATTCGTCAGTGTCATTTGTTCTTGTTAACGATATATATTTTATTATCTTTGTATGTGCGATCCAACTTACTTTGTCAATGCTCGTGTTGTGTTATCAATGGCTAATTCAGGCGACATTATCCTGATTAAATACGGTAAAGTTTAGTTAATTATACTGTGCTGCTAACAATTTAGATTGTGTGGCCATTAATTAGTCACATGCTCTGGGTAACTATACGATATTATATTTGTATGTGCGATCAAACTTCTTAATCAATGGTATGCATGTTACTATGTTTTGGCAATGATTAGATTAGACGACAATCCACTGAGAATGAAAAATGAAATATGGTTAATTATTTTTAACTATGCTGTGCTGCTATCATACTAATTGTTCATAACAACATTATACTAAATGCTATGCAAATTTCAAACCAATGATAGAAGATTGCAAGTTCTCTTTACGAAGCAAGACAAAGCTACAACATCGTACGACTAATATTACTTACTTTACAATTTCCAGTGTTCCGGTAGAAATAACAGGACTTCCGTAGCCGACCTTGATGCCGTTCGAGGTGACATCGACGACGGCAGACGACACGCTGTGCGCTCGCACCGTCACGTAGTAAGTGGCCTTGTGTGGAACGAGCTTCAAGTGTGAAAATGTCCACGTCAGGTTGAGTCCGACGTTCGTGAAAGGACGAATATTGGTTTTGGTGCCTTGAAACCTGCGATCGGTTCCTACCGCCACTTCGTAGTGATCGATCTCCTGGTGTTTTCCGATGCTTCCATCAACATTGTTGACTTCTGTAATATATAATCCTGGTCTAGATTAACGCAAATATCATGGTCATGCTGACCTACGCAATTGTCCATAAATTACACTAACGCGTAACCAGGACATTTGTTTAACCACAAAGTATGTGTGTTTGTGTCTGTGTGCGTGTAAAGGGTGTGTGTGTGTGCGTGCGTGCGTGCGTGCATGTGTGTGCATTATATATATATATATATATATATATATATATATATATATTAAAGTTAAACTTGAAACATATTAAGTGTAAACGCTTAGCTCTTAGATTAACTATAGGCGATACGTTAAAAACGTACTTTTAAAAACTGGACCGTTATTCTGAACACTTGGCTGTCCGAATCCGTCCCAGTTGGCCGAAATAGTTGTGATGGACTGCTGAAAGTTCAGATCCTTCCCAACTATGTCACCGTCACGCACGTTGCCTGGCAACAGTGGTTCCAGCTTCACCGTGACGCCGTTAGAGTGGATGGTATTAACATAGCCGAGCTTATTCGTGGCTCGGACCATCACAAAGTAAGATTCACCGTCCTTCAGAGGCAATTCGTCGGCCTCAGCTTCCGTCGCATCTGCAATGGCACAACGTTCAAAATGTGGAAGTAGGCAGCCGAGTATTGAAACGATTGGTAATAAATGAGTTAACTTCACTTATGTCGTGATAAAAGTTGATCACATATGTTCTGCAGCTGAAAATAAAAATAATGTGTTCAATAATAATTCAGCAACGTTGTAAGTGCGTAAACAATGACTTCACACAAAAGGCATTGTCACTCATGCTAACAAATAGTTGTAAGTATTGTTCAGTGGGCGATTCAATGTGCATCATATATTTTCTAGGCAACATTTAAACATTGTACGATTGAGATGCATTGCTACTATATTGTGTGATGCCCAGCGGGAGTGACATCGCTAACACCCTATGTGTAACACGTATGTGTACAAGTACCTGCCGGTAGTTGCGTCATGTTTAGGACGACGAGGCCGTCAAACCTACGGATGGCCCACTCGTATTTCTCTATTGGACACGGATCTCCACCGAAGTCCCAGTGGGCTGAGAGGCCTTCGTTGTGGTCCTGAAAGTCTCTAAAGGAAAAACGCCAGCGGTGTCAGCAATGTGAACAATATGTAGCTATACATTCACATGTAAAACGTAAACTCGATGATTTGCATTCACCGGCTCATTAGTATACGAAATGCATCTACCGAAAGTAAACTATGTGTTATTTATTTGGGTATGGCTGACATTCCGCTATACCTAGACGGGTACACATCCTTATTCACAGTTGTTATTTGTTTGCATAAACTGACATTTTGTTCGATATATATGAAATAACTGTGGTGGTCCGTAAGCGTTCTTTCGAATGTGCTTCTGGTTTTATTTTAGTAGGTAATTCACTTACATGTCTTTGTTCTTGTCGCTGCCATCATAAACGTAAGACTCTCCGAGAGGCGTCTTTCCGCAGCTGAGCAGACTCACGTAGATACCGTCAGATGTCGCTGTGCTGTGCAATCCAGCAGCGTTGAATCCTTTTACTGTGGCGAACACGTGACGTTCACGTGACAAGTCCAGACCCCGCACGACAGCAGAAAGCTCTCCCACCTTAACATCTTCGAACGGACCAAGTTGGGTCCCTCCGGGTGTAGATCCAATTGCCACTTGATACCTTAACGAACATGGATGAGTTGTACATCTACCGGGAATGATATCCACAATGACAAATTAACAATAACAACGATTGTACTATATATAGGGAATTAAAAAAAATGCCAAGACGTCAATAATAGTTTTAACAATACAAAGTATGCGGGTAATATTTGATGAAACATTGCGTTATTACATTAGAAAATGAAGGTTTAGTCAGCACAGGAAGTGCTGTAGAAGAAACTGAATACAAATATTAAATGTGCTTAACCAAGAAATAAAATGTACATTTATTTACGTTTTATAGAGTACCAGCCGATTTAGACGGGTCTAAAAGGCAACCACAGCAAGAACTGATGACTCCTTGCACTACCCAGTCATATACGTGTAGAGTCATGCCATATAATGACAATTCATGCCCCCAAAATCATATCCAACTGCCGGTATCACGACGCGTTCGTATGTAGACGTTTGCCGTAGATAACGTCACTGGGAACAACCGTAGAAAACTCGCATAACGTTGCTAACTATTGCGCGTACTATTGTCTGGTATTATCCATATTATATTAAAACATTAGTATGATGTAGCTAGTGTTTGTTTGCTGTGCTATGTATAGATGCTATCTGTCAGCAAACACCTGTATGGGGTACAGGCAAACGCTAATAAATTGAAAAGTACATTTCTAAATATCTGCATACATCCAAATGTGTATCCATAATTATTATCTTTACGATGACATAGAAAACATAATAATTCACCGGTTGAAACTTCCGCTACAGCCCTTTTGAAATTGTGACCCCACCATCGGGGGCCCCGTGGGGATTTCCGACCCCTTATGTCCGCCACCTTGCAAAGTTTCGTCCGGATTACCCACAAATGCGGCCGTGCACCAGTCACAACATACATAGAGACAGACCCTTTAAATTTAAATTGTAAATTTTCACCAACTCTGTATACGAAAAGCGTTTGACTCGTTTCTTTTCTGTGCAAACATGAGCGGCATGGCCACCATCTCTTGTATGGACGTTATATTTTATAATTAACATCGATTTTTGACAAAGCACCTCGTGACTTCTGTCTCTGTGTCTTCAAACGGTTCCCAGGCCACTATCACTTGCGTCAAAGCACGCTGGCAAACGGCGTCATTCTGTGCCAGCACAGCGCCTGTTAAAGAATTAAGAAACATTAAACAATATCTGAAATAGACGTTTCATATAATGACAAACGTAACATATGTTTAATAGAAATTTGTGAATCTGTGAATATTTACATTAGTATGCTTATATGTGAGAAAGGTTTAGTGGAAGTGTACATGTGTGGATTCTCTGTGAATGTGTGCATTACTATGGTTATATGTGAGAAAGGTTTGGTGGAAGTGTACATGTGTGGATTCTCTGTGAATGTGTGCACTACTATGGTTATATGTGAGAAAGGTTTGGTGGAAGTGTACATGTGTGGGTTCTGTGTGAATATGTGTATTAATATGGTTGTATGTGAGAAAGGTTTTGTGTGCATGTGCACGTGTGAGTTCACCGATAATTATTAACGCATTTAAAACTTTTGGGAAATGGTCAATTTATAATTCAGCTGTCACGAAATGCTAGTGCAGCCAGTCTGGCGGATAAAAGCTGATACTAAGCTCCAATAATTACTAAAACATAACTTAAATACATACGTTTATTGTAACAGTTACAATGCACACAATTCTGCTACTTCTGACACTAGTGAATACATATTATAATGTTGGTGGTAATGATGCTTCAGTTTATGATAATGATCATGACGATAATAACCTATCATGCTCTCATTTAGATAGTGGGTTGAATAAGAAACGACTCACGTCTCTTTGTCTGAGTTTCACTTGAGTTTACATCGACGGACCCACCAGCGGGTATGATTCTTGTATCAGACAGTTCCACCACCAATCCACCCTGAAGTCATACAAATAGGTTCCAAATATTAACATCACGCTTAATATGTTGTAACATTAATGCATTATAGCAAAAACAAAGGTGCTCTCTAAATGCTTGCAATGCAGCTTGTTGAACAATATGAAACGAAACATATTGTATTAATATGTGTTAACTTCTTTAAGTTGATCTATTTAACAACTGTACAGCCTTTAAACGTGGATGTCGCGTCAGTGTACATACCCGTGGAGGCGTGTCATCAACAACTAGTGGTTTCGAAAATGCAACCGTCTTCAGTCCGACTTTGTTGATAGCCATCACTGTGACGAAGTACGTTTCCTTGTGCTTCAGGCCACCGTTTATCATGCCTAGATAAAGTAGGGACAAAGGACACAAAACAACATTAATCATCTGGGTTAGACACTGTGTAGCAGGGCCTACATCGTTTAGTATTTTATCCAAAAGACACATACTTCAAAATACTTCTCCATGTGCCAGGTGCTAGGCTGGTCGGCAAGGTGTGCCCTTTGTTTAACGAAACGACTGGGTATGTGGCCGGTTCGGACCCAGGGCCTCCTAGTCATGTGACTGGCAACAAACCAATTGAAGCACCGTACCAGAAAGCTGAACATATTTTCTCTCCAGAAAACAAACAACAATCATGACATAGTAAAAACTAGTACAGCATAGTTCGCAATCCTGAATACTTTATTTAATATCGCTGCTATATTTAAAAGTGGTGACGTCATGACCAACACAGTAAAACTCGATTGCGCACCAACGCAACGCATATAGGTGCATTCGTTCCCGGAATGACGCACACTCATTCATCTGCACCCACAAACAAACACAGTTGCCATTTCTTATGGTTTACCCGTAAGTCTAACAAGTGTTCTGACATGTGAAGGTTATACGGGAATAACATAGGTTTCTTACATGTTTTGAGGTTTGAACATCGGGTTGTCACGGAATGTGGCCAGCATTTGTCGAATGGCAGCAAATAACATGATTTATTCAAACTTCGTCCGATAACATGATTTATTCAAACTTCGTCCGAACAGGGACTCTTGTGAATAGTTTAATTATGTGCAGTCATGCAGTAGATTATGAGACAGGTTCGTGTGCAATATTACGGATTTTTTTCTACTAGTTTTACATGTGAACACTAGTCAGAGTTGGCATCTACGCTCACTTGTCATTCCATCAACAGAGGATACCAGGAACAACCCGCGGCGGCTCTGGCGCATAATAGTACGACACGTAATTCACCCGACTCTTTTGCCCTTGCGATGAAACTACGCCATCTACGTATCTACGCCAACGCGCGCTCAATTGCGTTCGAAATGATTCAAATGTCAGATTAGCCCATTTTTTGTGCGGTATGATTTCTTTTTATTATCAATAAGCGTTACAGTTGGTGCGATGTGCTCGTTGCTGAAAATATGAAGTACAAGTTGATATGATAATATGAAGTACAAGTTGAACTTCCGTCGACAATTGATCCCGCGATGCATTGCATTCATACACGCTCGCCGTCTAGTGGTGAAAAACATGATATTCTGGATAACGACTATTACTGTTGAACGTCGTACAACTATTTAGTGAGTTTACCTGTAGCACGGTGTGAGTTTCTGCCAGCCTCAATTCGGTGGAAGACGTAGACACTGTCGTCACCCTCTGCCTTGCCGACGCCGAAGTTGTAATAGTCAATTTCACTTTCATGTTCGACGAAGCCGCTCCAGCTGCACTCGAGCGATTCGCCCCCTGATAATGTACGGCAATATGACAATTAAAGCAGCTATGCTCATAATCATGGAACCATCTCGAGTGTCACAAATATACAACGTAATTAAGCAAGTTAACTGTTTTTATATTAATGATTCAATAGTTTTAAGCAACTCTTCAACATTCCTCACTATATGGTAAACATATAATTATACATGATGCTAATTATTAGATAACCAGTGTTAAGTTGTTTACCTTGTGACCGTGGGGAAATTAAAAACACCAATTTTTACGGGAACCGTATGTAGACGATACCATATTTAAATGCATCTCTTGTATACAGTTTTGCAATTGCTTAATAGTAATCAAAGTGGTGTAATTGCTTTAAACAAATTATATCGTACACGAATAATTAGTTGGACGTTAGAATGTGTTCAACTGTGTTGTTGCACATTGATGGGCAAGTATGGCGTAACGATAAGAGAATGACATCAACAGATGCAATCTCAATACGTCTGCACACTAACTAAAATATTGTAATATGGCAGAGACATGTCTAATCAACATTCGCGGGACTTACCTTGAACAAACTTTGGACAGTTGACCGTCCCTTGTCGAGGCGGAGAAATGTCCACGATGAGAACCGGCGACAATCGCGTAGTCATCAATCCGACCTGTTCAACAAAACGTTGAGAACACACATTGTCCGTAAATACCCGGGATTGCACAAACTACTATTCACAACACTCCACATTTTACTAATGGAACAGTGATATATCATATTCAATAGCACCAGTAACATCGCTGTGTATAGCGTAAACAATAATTGTGTATGTCACTAAAACGACAAAGCTGGTCACAATGGTCACTTCGAGTCAAAAACAAAATAATTGTCATCACATTGTTAATAATTAACACAATTACTATTATGTAACACGAACAAAAATAAACGTACGCCATCCATAGCGTCTAGGCTGAGAATATTTGGCACGCCGTTCGCGCGCGGTGTCACGTATCCATTTGGAAAGCTGGTGATGTTGGAAACCAATGTTGACGCACGAATATCATCAGCATCTATTGGAAGAATGACGAAAGGTTAATTGCAACGATAGTTCTTGTCAAGACATACTCGTCGACAAATGGGTGCAACTACTAATGGAACTATTATTCGTATATTGTAACAGGATGATCGGCATGTAGTGTCTGGTTCCAACATTTATTGATGGACTTGCCAAGGGATTCTCTGACTGAGTGATACATTTATTTGCCCAGTGATGTTTTACATAAATAACTTGTTACTGCATTTGTTTAATGGCGTGCACCTAATCTGCTTCTGTCTGCGACGTATGTAAGATACCACAAAGAGGCCAAGGGGCAAGCTTAGTCACCCTCTAGTTTATCAGGTTACCGTGTAGTGGCGCAACAGGTTACATGCCAAAAAAGGCCAAATGCCCCACCCTAAATACGCCACTGGCTTCACGACGCTAAGGAAAGCCTGCCTACCCGGATATGTTCCAAGGTGGAACCAAACGTCTGCCATGCCGCTCTCCTGGTCGTTGACTTGCCAGGCCGCTGTGTATGACTCAGGTTCCTTCTGATACAACACGACCGCCTGCGAGTCAGTCGTGTTGAATGTTGTTGCTGCCACGGACATGACGACAACCGCCGGGGCCGTCACGTCGACAACGAAGCCGTCAGACGTCGACTCCAGTATGCCGCCGGCTCCAGTCACGGCACGCACTGACGTGTAGTAGCTCTCTCCGGCCGACAACACCAGTTGGCTCTGGCCCTTGCCACTGCCACCAATACCTGCAACGTAACAGGCCATGTTTTTGTATCAATGAAAGGCAGATAGTTGTAGCTGTCTTGAATTTGATGTTGGTAAATATACTAAATTAAAAGGCAACATGTAAATAACTGTTGCCCAGATTTGTCGGACGACACTGTGTCGCACAACGCACAACTAAATCGTGTGTCCGTTTATACGAGTTTATATGAATGAAAGCAATTTTACCTCACTATTCGGTTTCACGCGGATGTGTACAGGAACGATTATTGTAACGACATAGTGACTGCCGACGAATTGGAATAGCTCGTGTAAGCTAGCCTTTATTAATCAAAATAAATTTCAAGCACTATGACCAGAAGTTAACTGCCAATGGTATTCAACATAACACTGGATGGACTGGATTTCACTGTAATTATGCATTATGTCGGTTGCTTTGTTTGTGTAGTAACATGGTGACTGCATGACGTCAGACATTATATATAGTGACCATACATGGTGACTGCATGACGTCAGATATCATATATAATGGCCGTACATGGTGGCTGCATGACGTCAGATGTCATATATAATGGCCGTACATGGTGGCTGCATGACGTCAGATATCACATATAGTGTCCGTACATGGTGACTGCATGACGTCAGATATCATATATAGTGGTCGTACGTTCACTCAGGTATTCTAACCGATGACAAATTTGTGATCACACTTATGCTATTTAATGTGTTCAGAGTTGTCTTACCCAGCACACCACTTGCCCCTCCGTCGTCCGTTACCAGGTTGACGTAGGAGTACGGCATGACGTCGTCGAGTCTGGGCGCCGAACCAACCGCCCATTCGTAGCGTGTCACTCCGTCTCGCTCACTCTCATAACCGCTGAAGGTCACCGTCACAGTTGACAGGTCCAGCTGGTAGTCGATGTCCACTAGAGTGTCCGGTCCGTCCTTCACAACGCCAGCCACGTCTCCCGAGACCACTTTGATGGGGCTGAAAGTATAAGTTGTAGCGTTCATCAATATCACAGTCATCGACATTATCACCGTCATCATCATGACATTCACCATCATTGGTCAGTTGGAGCCGTAGCATTTACAAACCCTCCCAGGCACGCACGCACGCACTTACACACACGCATCTGGTATTGTTGAGCATTTTACCCGGAAAGCAGCGACGACAGTGCTTACTGGTAGTATGTTTTAGTTGACACTTCGCGGGGTTGTTAGCCAAACATATGAAAGTGATTGCTACCTCGTGATGAGATGTTGATCATCAATCTAATTATAATAATCAACCAAATTACAATAATGAACAATCAACAATTTAACCCACCAAAAATCACGACGTAAGTATTTTTAAAATGGAACAACCTATATTATATGTGTCCAATGTATGCTAGTGAAAGTCATACCTGGAAGTCAGAACAGCACTTTCTTTTCCAGCTCCGTTGAGTGCTTTCACTGTGATGTAATAAATGGGACTATTCGTCGATACGTTTGTCAGAGCCAAGTTCACGTTGTCGATGTAGCCATCCTTTGACAGACCCATGCTTCGGAACTCCAGAATATCCGTCTTTCCTAGAAAATGCAGATTATAACTTTTTCATGTTTGTGTTCTTAGTTTCCGTTTTGAGAAATTCCGAGACGTTCCTAAGAAATGTTGATGTTTATTGTTACAAGTCATGTAATAGCTGGTCGTATAAATAATAGTAAGATCAAAATGTATTGATTGAAATTTTCTGATGCAAACGCAAAAAGTATTATATCACAGAGCGCATTGAAATGAGAAAATTAATACAAAATAAACAATAACAACAAAATCATAGAGGGCATTTTAGCGTCTTCTTCAAAATAATAACCTTTCGTCTCCGCATCTACACGAAAACACTTCGTATTATGCAAACCTTCGTTCCAACAGGTACTCTACCTTGCCCTGTTCCGATACCAACGTAATACTCCTTGACGCCGCTTTCAACATCCCTCCCTCTCCACGACGCCAGGATACCGTTCTCGTCGTTGTGAATGACGTAACCGTCAACGAGTTCCTCCGATTCTCCCAAGAGGACGCCAGCATGCACAAATATCATCTAAATAGGAGGGCATCAAAATATCATTATTAAAAACATTATTATGTTATCGGTTTGTCATCATACGCAATATTGGTATGTTGTTGAATTTGTTCGTGCGATGTAATTTCCTAAAAGATACCCACTTGGGCTCGGGTTACACTGGAATTAGTGTCGATGTGCCATTGATATGTGTGCGTGTGTGTGTGTGTGCGTGCGTGCGTGCGTGTGTGTCTGTGTGTGCATTATACCTTTTCAATAACTTAATAACATTATATGGTGAGAGAGAGAGAGAGAGAGAGAGAGAGAGAAAGACAGACAGACAGACAGACAGAGACAGAGAGACAGAGAGACAGAGAGGAGTGGGCTGAGTGCCATAATGAAGGGGTAAGTGAGGAGGGTGGGGAAGGAAGGAAGGAGTGGGGAAGAGTATGTGTGTTTGCGTGCGTGCGTGCGTGCGTGCGTGTATGTGTGTGTGTGCACCGAAGCACACGATACATGATAAAAGTATAAATAGTATCATAATTAACCATTACGTCAACGCATATATTAAGCAGGAGCAACACATGAACACACCTTCGGCGGCGTAGGGTCAACCAGCACCCCGTTAGTGTAATGGACGGCGGTCAACCCTGCACCATTCACCGCGGACACACGCATCTTGTAGCGGGCGCCGATCTTCAGAGTCAGAACTTCGTCCGTTGTCCACGTGGTGGCGCTGCCGGGTACTGTCTTCCAATGCGCCCTGCAATGCAAACTGGTCTTAAGGAGGGGTGTCTAGGTAAGACAGCGGGGAGACATAGGGAAGAGATAGGACTTTGAAACTCATTCCAAAATGGGGTTGGTAAATGCAATGAACTTTCAAGTGGCTATGTGGGACAGTAAATCGTGCACGATAACAAATAAGGAGAACAAGCTAATAAACAGTATCGAACTGTGGTGCAGGAGACGAATGTTGTTAATTCCGTGGTCCGCAAAGAGAACGAACGAATCAGTACTGTTGGGAGTAATACAATACAATACAATAACAACAATACCTCAGAAAAACCCTAGTTCGGCAGCCACCAAAACAAAAAGGGTTAAGCAGTTTATGATCGATAAGCAGTTCCAGTTGTAAACAGTTGGATTGGTAGGGGGATTGGTTGGGGAGCTATGGAGGATAAACAAGTTGACACAGGTGGGTTTTTAGTTTAAGGCGGAATGTTGTTATATTTCCTACATATTTAAAACAAACAAGATAAACAAGTTGACACAGGTGGGTTATATTTCCTACAGACTTAACACTAACCGGGAGTGAGTTCCACAGAGTCGGTGCAGCAACTGAAAAAGCTCTTATATATTTTATTCCGACATTTATCTTAACAATGGGAACAAAAAGTAGATTAGAATTAGATGATCAAGGTTGTCTGGGCTGTCTTGAACCTAACTGTCGTGAAAAAGGAGGCTGAGACAAAACATGCAATACTTAAGTCATATTATGCGAGTGTAAGAAAGAATTGAAAATGCCATCGTGTTTGGTACAATGGACGTAACGAAAAAGAGCGGACTTGCCAGCACAAGGTGGTGGACTAAATAAAGGACTCAAAGGGTTGTCGCTGGTTGAACTGAGAGGCGACGCAGGGTGGAGATGGACGGAGGAAGCTGAGTCACCAGAAGTTTGCGACTTGACGGACACAAGAAACCAAAACCAAAATTCGATACATACGACGTTGGGTAAATGAGTGTCCACTTTCCTCCGTGTAGTTCGTAGGCTGATATTTTGAAATGGTCAATCCCAGACTCGGGGTCAGCGAATGACCAGGACGCAGTCAATGTTGTAGTGGAATCCTTTGGGGGGAAACCACAGGTCAGTCAGTCATAAATGCATTACATTACAACCACTACATCACACTAATAACCTTTTCTAGTGTGTCTCGACTTGGCAGGGTTTATTCTTTTTAATTTTGGAAGACCGAATTAATGTAGAATGAATGTAATAGTATCTGTATTACGTTTCGGGATCTTGCTGATTACGAACACTCGAGTATGTATATTACAATTATAATCACCGTATACTGCATGTCGTAGGCCACGTCTCCTCCATCGACAAGCTGCGACATTTTTGGTTCTGTCAGGTCGATCTTGAGTCCGTCAGATGTCGCAGAGGTGGTAGAGTCAGCTTTGTTGATCGATGTCACGTCCACACGTACGAAGTCGCCGTGGTGCAGATGGAAGTGATGGCGAACCATTGAACTGATGGACGGTTGGAGATTCTCCTTCGTATAGATGACGAATTCTTCGCTGTTAGTACCTGAATAATATGTTAATATTAACCAAATATGCACTAGTTCTGCCAATGTCTTTCTCATTATTCTAACTGTTACCGAAATCGCATGATTGCAGTTGTCATGACTTTGTATATATGTCTACTAATCAATGTGTATGTATGAACAATTCAGGGTGCCCCACCTGCAGGTTTCCTGTATACATCAACATGGTAGCCTTGGATGCCGGATTCAGGATCGGAAAACTGCTTCCACGTGCTAGCAACTGTTGAAGCTTCCGAAGAGTACTTTTCATCAATGTTCGGGTCCTTGCCATCTTTCACAGCGCCTTTCAGTGGCGGTGTCACGTCAACGTACACTGCAATAACGACGTATCAGTAGGACTCATGAAAGAACAATAAACCTATGCTAAGACATCACTGCTGCAACATCCTCTCTTTCTCTTTACAATGCTCACACATACTCGCGCAATCACGCACGCACGCTGTTTGCACACACGCACACAAGCACACGCACGCACGCACGCACGCACGCACGCACGCACGCACGCACGCACACACACACACACACACACACATATCGAGCGCGTGTCTTTGTGTGTGTTTCTGTGTTCGAGCGTGTGAGTGTGTGTGTGTGTGTGTGTGTGTGTGTGTTTGTGCACGCGCGTGTGCACGTGTGTGCATTCATAATAATTGTTTTCACATGTTTTCATGTGAATAAGACAGACGCACATTAATAACACTAATGTATGTCCACATACCTTTGTATACAAGTATATGAACAAGCATCATCATAGACATCAACATGACCAACATCGAAGTAACATTTACTAATCTATGAACGTCTACGTAAATACTTATTGTACTTATCCATACCTCCATCCGAGTGAACAGTAACGTTTTTTTCGACGAGTCCACCATTGAAAGCAGTTATGCTGCTGTAATAGACATGCTTGTGTTGAAGCTGTAGACCGTCTACACAATGACTCGTGACGTTGTAGGACAGTCTGGTATTCGTGACGACGTCGTCAGAGCCGGGACTGGTTCCCAACTCGAACACGTATTTGGCTAAAAATAAATACATACTTTTTGATCTTATTTTGAATTATGTATCATCAAATGCGTATACAAGAGAAGAGCTAACCTACAAAAGGTTGAATGGTGAACTATTATTATCTGAGTTTGTGTGTGTACGTGCGTGCGTGCGTGCGTGCATGAACGCACTTTTGCGTTACTGCCTGAGTGGGTACACATGCACATGTTTCACTTTCAGTATGTTCTAAGACTCTGTATGTAAGGATTGCAGAATATTAAACACATATCGTTGTATTCACAGTAAAATTTATTATTATAATTAGTATTATTATATTTTCTTTGCAAAGACTGCATTTGGAAAAATCGCACAACTTCAACAAATTATTAAATAAAGGTGGACGCTAAAACACTTACAGAGTCCACTGTCTGGGTCTCGAAAGCCATGCCAATAGGCACAGTATCTGGTGGAAGAAGACTGGAAGGTAATATTCATGTGTCGTTTGTTACCATCGTAGACAAAACCAGGAAGAGGCGGAGACATGTCCACTATAATGGCTCTGTCAGAGTGGCCAACAGTGCTCAAACCAACTGAAACACGTGCATAGCATGCGATGAGTTTTGACAGTACGCATACTTTAGGATGTGTCGTTTCGTAAAATCTGGTTGTGTTATTATGGAATGTTGCTTCTTCACAAAACGTTTACGCCACGTGCCTTCCTGAACAGTGATTCGTGAGAAGCTTATTAAATCGTTGGCACTCAGTCCCCAGAGCACATACACTGAGACTCAAGTCGTTGGTTCCTCGGAATTTTACGTTGATTCGTTCATATGGTATATAGTTAATGTTTCAGTTTTCGGGTTTTATTTTGGACAGTTCATATTATCACAATGGTTATTGTCATATTAATGGACACTTAGCTATATGCACGATGGTACCACATATTCCGGACCATGAAATCATTAACATATGCTGAATATGTAGTTAACGGGAGTCAAATTCGCTACCTGGTCCTGCACAAAATCGCCACGTTTTGAAATTTCGCGTTAAGCATCCGACACATTGCGGTATGCAATATTGTAAAATTAAATATAGAACGCAAGCGAGACACATCGGAGTTAACATACAACATATTTCACGATATCGGAAGAAAATGTATTTATTCCTGGTAGCACCAATTAAGCACAGCGTCAGCAACAATTGCCCCAAGCCAAGGGCCAAGCGACAGTATACTCGGCTTCACACACAGTATTTGACACGGATAATCACGAACTAGCTACTAGGGTCTAGGACTGACGAAGTGCTCACATACACAATATTTGTTAAAAAATATATATATTGTGTGTGTGTGTGTGTGTGTGTGTGTGTGTGTGTGTGTGTGTGTGTGTGTGTGTATGTATGTATGTATGTATATATATATATATATATATATATATATATATATATATATATATATATATATATATATTTGCACGTGGAATGATGTGGAATAGCTTAATGAATGCACTGCCACGGCACTAGCACAGACAAGTGATGTAAGAATGTCGTTTAGCCTTAGGCTTTAGCGGCGTAAATAATTTACACCAATCTATTTCATGATTATCAATTTACCTACATATTGCTAACACATATGTTGTTGTGTGTATTGTCAATAAAACAATGTCCGGATAACTTCTTTCGCTTACCGCCAGCTAGCTTCGAATATCGCAAAAAGTGCAAAACATAGACCTAAGAAAAGGAAGTATTGGACATACCGGTTATAACCCCTGGTGTCTGCGGTTAAATTAGTTTAATATTTGATCGCCAGAGGGACCTACGTAAATCTCAATTTACTACTGCCCACTTTAGTACAGCACTGTCATCTGCCTACGGGAGACCGGTTGTGCAATGTCAACAACAACATCAATAATAAAATAAAATTGTATATGACTGGTACATGTATGTATTAGAAACGAAACATTAGCAAATATCCCGGTGAAAACGAGTGGCTGGGTTTACACGCGGCGATATCGTCGCCGTGACGAGGCGATTGTTACGTCGTTAGGAAAGGTCAAAGTTAAGGTCGTTTCGTTGCCTGGCGGCAGCGCACAGTTTACACGGGAAGATCAAGCTGCAATGTGGTCGCATGACATGAAAGATTTTGTTAGAAAATGTTTTAATGGTTTGACTATGGTTTCTGGTCTCACTAATGACAAACTTCAAACTAATTATGTATGTGTTTTCTTAAATTATATCTATTATTGTACGCTGATGATACTATCACAATGGCGGAGTCAACCACTGAACTTCAGGTTTGCTTAATTGTAGTATCTAACAATTGTAAATTATGGTAATTAACATTAATACAACTAACACTAAAGTTTTAATATTCTAAGTAAAACCCGTAACATTCCTACATTCTCTTTCAATGGAACACACCTTGAAATTTGTTTTGATTATGTTTATCTTGGTGTGAACGTGAATTATAATGGAAGGTTTGTTCTTGCTAAGCAAAGGCAATACGTGCAAACACAGAAAGCTATGTATAGTTTGATTAAAACGTCACGACAATTACTTCTTCCAATTGATATGAAATTTCAACAATTTGATCATACTGTTGTACCAATTTTGTTATATGGTTGTGAATCATAGGGGTATGAGAATTGTAACATCATTGAAAAATTTAACTTGGCATTTTGCAGAATGGTATTACATGTCAACAAACCCACTTCTTAGGGTACTAGGCATACCCTCACTAGTGATACAAACCCACTTCTTAGGGTACTAGGCATACCCTCACGACTGATACAAACCCACTTCTTATGGTACTAGGCATACCCTCACTAGTGATACAAACCCACTTCTTAGGGTACTAGGCATACCCCCACTAGTGATACAAACCCACTTCTTAGGGTACTAGGCATACCCTCACTAGTGATACAAACCCACTTCTTAGGGTACTAGGCATACCCCCACTAGTGATACAAACCCACTTCTTAGGGTACTAGGCATACCCCCACTAGTGATACAAACCCACTTCTTAGGGTACTAGGCATACCCTCACTAGTGATAAAAACCCACTTCTTAGGGTACTAGGCATACCCTCACTAGTGATACAAACCCACTTCTTAGGGTACTAGGCATACCCTCACTAGTGATACAAACCCACTTCTTAGGGTACTAGGCATACCCTCACTAGTGATACAAACCCACTTCTTAGGGTACAAGGCATACTCTCACTAGTGATACAAATTAAGCAAAGGTTGGTTGATTTCAAGATTAAGCTAACACAAGGAAACTATACAAAGTTATCAGTGATAATGTACATAATATTACTCAACTTAAATAATAACAGTGAATATTTTATATCAAAGTAGTCTTTCTAACGTTTGGCACCTTCCTAATGCCGTCAATTACAAATGGTTAAATAATTGTCTTAAAATCAGACTTAATGACGAATATATTCAAACACGGTCATGAAATGTATTTCATAATGATAAATGTATTACCTATAGAATATTTAAAGACGTCTTCGAGTTTGAACCATATTTAACATTACCCAGCCCTAATTGTTTTACTCAATTAGGGTTGGGTAACACAAAACTGCTTATTGAAATAGGCAGATGGTTCAACATTGATAGATATGAAAGGTATTGTACATTGTGTAATAGACATGAGATTGAGGATCGATTTCATCTATTGTTTCAATGTGACATTAAGAGACCAAATAAATAGATTTCTGACTAGATATTTTATTAATCACCCTAATTATTTCAAGTTCTCTGTTACTTAATATTCATAGTTTAAACTAATAAGCATTTGTAAATTGATCAAAATAATAATTGGTATGTTTTACTAATATTGATTGTCCTTATTATTTGTAAATGCTTTGAGCACTTGCAAGTACTCTGGGTATTGTATATTTATCTCATACTCCATTGTATGGTATTAGAGAATAAAAACTTGAAAAAACTTGCAACGGCATCGGCTCGTCGCGGCGAAGGCATCGCCTCGTTTAAACCCAGCTATAGGTGATGAACAGGTTCAGGGTAAATCATGTCTCATGTTGTAGGTTTAATATATCAATAATATGAGAAGGGAAACTCACCATTGTTTGTAACCCGCATCTTCACCCAAGCAGGCTTGCCGTCGGGGATACGGAAGTTGTACTCGACGTGGGAATAGTTCTGTACTGTCCTCCATGGCAGTATATACGTGTCCCTTCTACTTCGACCGAGACCCACTTCCCCGCCACTGATGCCTGACACTGGGTCCCTGTGGAAAGTCGTGGAAACATTACAACATGTAGTAGATACGTGTCCCTTCTACGTCGACCCTGACCCACTTCCCCGCCTCTGATGCCTGACACTGGATCCCTGTGGATACACAATACACAATCGCTCTGTCTTATTGCTACGTGTGGAATATGAACAAATGTCCCCAATCGTTTTACTGTATATTGATCAATCGTTACAAGGTGTTCTCGTTATAGTATATGTGACCACGTAATGTAAAATATAGCACATAATCAAATGTCCAACAGCAAAGTTGTGTTATAGTTGATTATTACGTAGACCATATAATTCCACATATTAATTTGGGAAATTCCGCGTGAAAACAAACTGTAGATGTTTGTGCTTACAATCAGGGTTTGATTTTGTTGATGATTGGGCGTGTGTGTTTGTTGGTGCGTGCGTGTGAGTGGTAGTGCGTGCGTGTGTGCGTGCGTGCGAGCGTGCGTGCGTGTGTGTGTGTGTGTGCGTGGCGGTGTGAGATTGTTTGTGTAATCTGTAAATAAAACACAACCGGTGTTTCTGACATTAGTTGTTCGCTTAGGATAATGTTTGCAATAAAATGCAGTATACAATTTCAAATTGGAATTGCTTTAATAATTGTCAACGTACTGTCATCGCCCGTCCGATGTCATCAAACATTAACCACCAAAATATAGGAAATTAGAAACGTACGTGGCGTTCACTAGGAAGGAGATAATGAGACTGTCTTCGTCATACTCGACGTCATAGATGGCATAGATGATCGGTGGTGAGGTGTCAATGGCGAACGGTTTGGCGTGGCACACAGTGAGGGCAAGAGGACCAAACTCAATGTTGCTGATGGCTCGCACCGTCACGTAATACTTATTATCTGAAATGCAAAACAAATACATTTATGTATATCCACGAATAGAGACATACATAGAGATAATTGAGAGAAAAAGTATGAGACATGGAGGATAGGAGAAGTGAGGAGAGAGATACATAGAGAGAAACAGATAGATGGGGAGGGATGGAAGGACAGAGAGCGGAGGGGAAGGGAGGGAGAGAGAGATATAGAGAAAGAGAGGCAGATATATTACCGGACAGTTGAAGTGGGAATGCGAGGCCGACATTCGTCCACTCTGAGGCGGAAGCAATGTGTTCGTGCGGGTCGTTGTGTGTCACGATGTCGTCTCCGCACGGCGAGGTTCCCACGGCCCACGTGTACGTCAGGATCCCCGTCTCGTTGTCGTAGATGCCGTCCCAATTGGCTGCATGGAATCACGATATTATGGAAACATACGAATGTCGTAATTCACTTTGTATTTATAATATTCAATTATTTGCTAAACTATGGTGTCCGCCTTTCTGAATGGATTGTTGCATTAATTAATATAAATATTTAAGTAATAATTAAAGTTATAGTTTCTTTCCGTTAATTGAATTGTCCCTCAACGCAGAGCAACTAATAACCTCAGAGGCCTTCACAATTGTCGACATTTATTTATTTGTACATAGCGTATCAATTAAAAGATCCCCCCTCGAATTAGTACTTTAACATGTTGATAATTGTTCAGAGTGCAACATGTGTATCGATGTAGCAATGTTATAACATATTGCATGTATCCGGGCCTAGGACATACACTAACAGCCATCAGAATAATTGCATCGTTTTTACAAACATATATCTCCAGCAATAAACGTTATTATTATTTGTATGTCATATTTATGTCGTGAGGGTAGTCATAATATGGCATGTTGTGGTGGTAGTCATAACCCGCCATGTCGTAGGGGTAGTCATAACATGCCATGTCGTGTGGGTAGTCATAACCCGCCATGTCGTAGGGGTAGTCATAACATGCCATGTCGTGGGGGTAGTCATAACCCGCCATGTCGTAGGGGTAGTCATAACATGCCATGTCGTGGGGGTAGTCATAACATGCCATGTCGTGAGGGTAGTCATAACATGCCATGTTGTGGTGGTAGTCATAACATGCCATGTCGTGGTGGTAGTCATAACATGCCATGTTGTGGAGGTAGTCATAACATGCCATGTTGTGGTGGTAGTCATAACATGCCATGTCGTGGTGGTAGTCATAACATGCCATGTTGTGGTGGTCGTCATAACCGGCCATGTTGTGGAGGTAGTCATAACATGCCATGTCGTGGTGGTAGTCATAACATGCCATGTTGTGGTGGTAGTCATAACATGCCATGTTGTGGTGGTAGTCATAACATACCATGTTGTGGTGGTAGTCATAACATGCCATGTCGTGGTGGTAGTCATAACCCGTCATGTCGTAGGGGTAGTCATAACATGCCATGTCGTGGGGGTAGTCATAAAATGCCATGTCGTGGTTGTAGTTATAACATGCCATGTTGTGGTGGTAGTCATAACATGCCATGTTGTGGTGGTAGTCATAACATGCCATGTCGTGGTGGTAGTCATAACATGCCATGTTGTGGTGGTAGTCATAACATGCCATGTCGTGAGGGTAGTCATAACATGCCATGTCGTGAGGGTAGTCATAACATGCCATGTTGTGGTGGTAGTCATAACATGCAATGTTGTGGTGGTAGTCATAACATGACATGTCGTGAGGGTAGTCATAACCCGCCATGTCGTGAGGGTAGTCATAACATGCAATGTCGTGGAGGTAGTCATAACCGGCCATGTCGTGGAGGTAGTCATTACATGCCATGTCGTGGAGGTAGTCATAACATGCCGTGTCGTGAGGGTAGTCATAACCGGCCATGTCGTGGAGGTAGTCATAACATGCCATGTCGTGGGGGTAGTCATAACATGCCATGTCGTGGGGGTAGTCATAACATGCCAAGTCGTGGTTGTAGTTATAACATGCAATGACCGTGTGGTGAAGAACGTGGCTCGAATTTACATTACATATCTGTATAATTTGTTTTATGACTGCCAAATAACGGACATGTTACGCCACAGCAATTTTTAAATTGGGAAGAAACAGTTCTCGAAACTAGACGTTGCCAACATACATGCATAATTGTATTTGCATGTTTGTTTGCATTTAAATATATCATTGCATTGTACTGCGTGTATTTAAATGTACTACTGTATTGCATTGTGTGTATTTGAATGTATTTTTGCATTGCACTGTGTGTATTTAAATATATCATTGCATTGCACTGTGTGTATTTAAATGTATCATTGCATTGCAATGTGTGTATTGAAATGTATCATTGCATTGCACTGTGTGTATTTAAATGTATCATTGCATTGCACTGTGTGTATTTAAATGTATCATTGCATTGCACTGTGTGTATTGAAATGTATCATTGCATTGCACTGTGTGTATTTAAATGTATCATTGCATTGCACTACATGGCATTCGCCGTGTCGACAGCTAAGTGCGGTAATGTTATTCACCATACAGTCTTGTTACCTGCGATCATTCGATTCGCGCGAGTGAACTGTTGATCCACAGCCGGTTCGTGTCCGTTGAAGACGGTGAGAGATCCTTCGCCATCAACAATGGTTCTGTATAAATGACAGCACAGCAGGATAGCACCAATAATTTCTACAGCGATCAGTTGCAAAATAAATTCATGTATGTTATACTGTAACTTGGAATGTCATATAAATTGAAGAGTCATGTTGCAATGAAGTCGGTAGGTTGGTTTACACTGAAATGGAATAATACGGATATTGTGAAAATGGAAACATGGTTACACTGCAATAAGAAGATCGGGTTACATTGAAAAAGAAGGTGTTGCTACATTGAAACTGGAATATTCCAGAGAAACATGAAGGTCACTTTACGTTGGAATAAGAAGGTCAGGATATAATAAAACTTAGACATCAGAATGGCTACACTAACATTGGAAGTTTGCTGATTCCGGTATTCGTAGATAATAGTAATAATTTTTAAAGTAAGATATATTATGACAACTCGCGATGAATTGCAGTGCGAAAAAATTGAGATGGATAGGGCAATACAAATGTAAATCCTTTCATATTCTACATGTTTATGTCTACAGATGAGATGTTCCGCAAGTCTTACCTGTGGGTAGGATGTATAGTCTCGGGAGCACATCTCTGTTGCCATAGTTTAGGAACATAGCTCTTGCATGTGTCATGTTTGAAGTTGTCGGAAGCTTCATTCTTGATAACTCCCGGAGACGGTGGAGTGAGGTCAACCAGCACGCCGCTCGACGATATGATGTTCTTGTATTCTAGGAGACCAAAGGTTGTTATGTGTTTAAGATGATGGTGACCGTTGGTACACACACATAAACACGCACGCTCGCACGCACGCACGCACGCACGCAGTACGTACACACACGCATGCACACACACGCACGCATGCAGGAGCGCGCAACGTATTTATATGTAAAAAAATATTGCTTTGGGAACCATTTGATTTAGAAATTAAACCAAATAAGCGACGATACATCTAAAACATGAATACTGTTGCAACACATTGACATGCAATTCAGTGGTGTACAATGTCTAGTTCCTTATTGAAATACATGGAAAAGCTAATGGCATCAGCTGTCAGTGTTCTGTCATAATAATTGCATATAGGTAATAACTAACACAATACAATTTATATAAATAACTAGCACGTTTGCGTTTTCGGTATCCAATATTTTTTATCATGACAGTTTATATTCATAATGATTGATGTCTACTTGTGTTATTTATATTGTTATAATAAATATGAATAGCAAATATCATCGTTACTTACCAAGCATGTTGTGTAGATAGTAATTTAGGTATGCCGTTGTGTTGTGGGCAAGTTTCAACTGTGTAAATTTCACTGAAGTTACGTGGCCGATGCCACGTCTTTCAAAATGGTGAAAGCGGCCACTCTGAAAAATATATACAAATATATAAGTGTGAGTGTGTGTGTGTGTGTGTGTGTGTGTGTGTGTGTGTGTGTATGTGTGTGTGTGTGTGTGTGTGTGTGTGTGTGTGTGTGTGTGTGTGTGTGTGTGTGTGTGTGTGTGTGTGTGTGTGTGTGTGTGTGTGTGTGTGTGTGTGTGTGTGTGTGTGTGTGTGTGTGTGTGTGTGTGTGTGTGTGTGTGTGTGTGTGTGTGTGTGTGTGTGTGTGTGTGTGTGTGTGTGTGTGTGTGTGTGTGTGTGTGTGTGCGTGCGTGTTTGAGATAGAGAAAGAGAGAGGGAGAGACAACAATGTTTTACAATTACATTTTATTGACCCAATACTCAGTAATACACGGTACTCCATACCAACCATCTTGACATTACCGACTCACCAATCTCACGTAGATGTTGTGTCCCTCGACATGATTCATCAATTGACAGACTCCGTCGTCGTCGTAGTCGTAGTTGAAGCTGAGACACAGAGTGGCCGGGTAAGTGAGACAGTCCCGGGCACACGCCTCGGCGTACTGGTAGTGCGTCGTCTTGAGCGGCGTCGCCACCAGACGACCCTCTCTAGGGGCTGCACAAAGGAATGCACAAATTAGGCATAGACGACCTTCTCTAGGAGCTACACAAAGGAATGTTCATATTAGTCATAGGTGTTCGATGAACACACTTACTCAACTATGTATAACTAATGTCAATGTCACATACCGTTTAATTGATCAATAATACAACTCGAGGATCGTAAGAAATTGTCACACCGAACTCGTTGCTTCACGATCATCACTGATGTTATCTATTATAAAGAAACAACACTGGTGCTACGTGCATGTATTTGCCATTATTATTTAGTTTAGCAACGAAGAAACGCATGCAATTTAGACGTGCTACATATCATTTGCAATTAAGTGCACAGTTCAATTCCAATACACATATTCGCAGTTCCTTTCACTGTTCATTTGAGCAGTTCACGTACACATTTCCTGGGTACTGTTCACTTGAACAGTTCACTTTCACATTTCTCTTCCACAGTTCCAGGGTACTGTTCCCTTGAACAGTTCACTTTCACATTTCTCTTCCACAATTCACTTCCACAATTAATTTGTACAGTTCACTCCCAGATAGAATCGTGCAATCACTACAACTTGTATAATTTCGAAACAACATGTCACAACTAGCTACACTGTATGGCCAATTTTCAACTGCTTCTATATAAATAGCAATTACCTGTGAAATGTTCGAGCAGTCGCAGTCCCAGAGGGTCATCGCCCGTGTCCACGCTACTGGCGGCCTTGACACTGGCCACACTCTGCCAGTTGACTAGTTGCGAGCCGTGAGACCCCTTGCCGTAGCCAGCGCTTATCTGGGAAACAAAGTCACAAGAATAGCGTAATTCAGCACAACTTCCTTTATGCAATAACTAGCCCAGTTGCCAGCCGTTGCACGGGAGAAAGGTAACAGCTTATGACTCCTTGCAATACCCACTCAAGTGTTGGTTGTGCAATGCCAATAGGCAATGACATCTTCGCTCCACAAAATTCACGTACAACTGCCGTGTTTCACGATGCGTTCGGTAGACGTTGGAAGTGAATCATGTAACAATAGTTGAAACACGCGTAGCGTTGCTAACAACTGTTGTCCTGAGTTACACTATTTACGTCAAACATCCACATTGGTTCCTTAGACGTAATTCCTCACCCCCGGGGAGAATTAACTTTTTAATGTACGAACCATCAAAATGGAATACTTTACTATAGCTATACGATGGAAGCCTATTGTATATGTTAGTAGCATTCATTTTATGTATAACATTAAATATCTAGACAACTGCGCTACAATCCACACTCCGAAGAATACTTCATGGTTGACTCCTGTCTACCAAGACAGAAGTCAACCAGGAATATGTATTGTCGTAAATATGTGAGGTGTAAGATAATTATAACTAATAATATCATTTAAACCGAAAAGGAATAAAACAAGAATTGTATGCTTTACGTTTAGGCATAAATTGGTTTAAAAGTAATCGCTATATCAGTGGCATAGAGAGTGTCTTCGATGACATTTAATTCTGACTGAAATACAAGCATACACTTTTTTTACAACACAATGTCGCTATTATTTTACAAAGGAATGTTGCTATATTGGTTATCATACTTTCTGAGTCACTATGACGGAGTCGTCAAGAGCTAGAGCTGATCCTTGTAGCAGCTCAGGGTGGCTGGTGCTGCTGAAGTCCGCGGTGATGCGTCCCTCGGGCAGGGTCATGTCGTAAGTCGGTAGTTCACAAGACGTCATTGCAGACAATCCCATCGAGTTTTGCGCTTTCACGCGGAAATATAGACGTATACTGTGGACCATTCTCTGAAAGACCACAAGTCAAATAGTGCAGTGCACAGTAGTGGCTAACGCGGTTGCAAAACATTTGCTATAATGTCGTTTCAATGTCATGGACATCATTTCATTTACATCAGCAATAACCCATTGGACTAACCATCAAATACATGTGTAAGCTTATACCCACATATTCCCCTTACACTGACACGCGAGCGAATATCCACCCACCCGCACAACGACAGTCGATCCTGCACCAAGCGGCTCGTTGTTGATTACGTCACACCCCCCGCTGAATGTGCCGACGCAGTAGGAGAGCTCCACCTCACTACGGTCATCAGCCACAGCGAACTCGATGTTGAAGGCGGGCTCCGTGTAATCCCGTCCCTCGATTTGAACCACGTGACAACCGGTGTTCGAGGGCCCAATGGCGCGACGTCTACGTCGTGCCCCGGAAGTGTCGTCATCGCCGCCGCTACTGCTATCTTTACAATTGGCACACTCCTAAAAATGACAGCAGTGCAAAAGTTGACTTACGAATAATTTGTTATCAGTTACCATGGTATTTACTGCTGTCGCGCATTTAGTGTTGGTTGATAATGTTTGATAAATGGCGATTATGTATGCTCATCCTGGTACCAATGCCGTTAGCGAGGTAATTGGCAAATATTAACTAATATTAAAATAATAATAATACACTATAATACAATTTTCCAAACTTTCTTAGAAATGGGATGAAAATTGTGCCTTGCGTTAGCAGCATCAAACATATTTACACTTTTTATAAAACAAACTGCAGTTCATGTTTTATCCGTTGTGAACGCTGTTAATCGATTTTTTGGCACAACGATTTGTCATTTACCGCCTGCTTGTACCATCCGAAGTCAGGCGCTGTCAGGTCGGGTTCTGCGTCGTTGTAGTTCAGCAGGTTCTTGTTGATGGCCCTCGTCTGATAGTGCCACAACAATACGTTGATCAGTTTCTTTTCCCAACATTTCTTCCCTTTCCACGGGATGTAGATGCAAAAGCGAAAAATGAGCATAGCTCGGAGTTCGATGCGCAGCGGAATCAGATTGAGGTCCATGCGAGCCCTAAAACAACGGGTGATTGGCGAATATCACGATATGACGGTGTACATAGTGGCGTGGTCACGCACGCACGCACGCACGCACGCACGCACGCACGCACGCACGCACGCACGCACGCACTATCTCTCGCAGTTGTGTGCCTGCGTGTGCGCGTGTGTGCATGCATGCGTGCGTACGTGCATATGTATGTATCCATGCATGCATGTGCGTATTCATGAAATATATTATGTGTTTGTTTGTGCGCGCGCGTGCCTGCCTCCGTCCTTGTGTGCATACATGCGTGTGATAAAGAGCATGACTGTGATGACGAAAATGGTCGAGATCGATGGAATGTGCCTCATGTAACAAGTGTGACAAAGTGTCTACCGAGAGCAAAACAAGAACGAATACATACGTTGCTACACTACCACAAGTGCATATATTGTTGCCTTTGCTGGAAACAAAACTGTCAAGTGTGATTGTGTACCTGACTTCCAAGGGGAATTTCTTGAATTCTACGGTTACGGTCGTTGGAAAGGATGTGGTGAGGAGGTAACCAGTCAGGCGTAGCTCGGCTCTCAAAACGAACACCGTTACCCCGACGGAACCCCACAAGGAGCTGCCAAGGCGAGGCACGATTGTCGCCTAAAATAAACCAAATATTTAGCTATGTTGCTTAATTGTGAAACATATTTATATGTCATGTACCTACAGTGATGATATTGTTACACGAAGCGTTCCTGTTTTTAATATGGTTTATTGTAGAGAACGCCACTTATGTTAACAACGATTTCCGATAACAAACACAAAAAAATCATTATGCGTTTAGAAATTCTTGCACCGAAGTATTTCATTGAATATGGGCAGAATCGTTACAGTTCTTATGCAGTCATATTGAACGCGAGCAGTCAACATCTTACCGACGCCTTCATTGTCATGATGCACAGCCTGCAGTAGAACGTTGCCCCGTAATGGCCATCAATGCCGAATACTATAATAACAACAGTCGTAGTAATAATAAGTGTCTACGTGTTATACGTGCTTAACAAAACACATTACTTTTGCAATGCACGGAGGCCGCTGTGTATGTACATAATATAACCAATATCAATATACAGTAACTATAATCAGGCGTATCGACATTATCACGGCTATTCAAGAAATAATGCAAATTCATTGAGGCACCTGAAAAGACAGATGCATACATATCAAACATATGGTTAAAAGATGCATACATATCAAACATATGGTTACAATCAGATAACCAACTATACTTACCAAAGGTCAATATGATTGGCCCGACAGGGATCGTAATTGGTGGGTTTAGCCTGTAGATCTCAATGTAATATGGGCCGAAGTTCTTCTGTAGACCGGTCGTGCAGATATCGAAACGCTCGAATTCATTGCCAAAGACCTTCACCACAAGATCTTCGATCTGTTTCGTTAGCTACATGCAGAATAACAACGATTCACATAAAATAATTGATTTAACTTAGTTTTGTTCAGAAAGATGCATACATAATAATGATATACCTAAAAACGTATATTTAAACTATACACTTATTTCGAACACACTATCCCATAGCTAAGAAAACTAAAATCACATAATTTACATCTTTTATCACACATGTAATTCCAACGTTACTAAAATGTTTGTTAATGTTTCGAAAATGCTTTAATCAAAGTAACATTTACTTAAACAAATTTCCATTGTTCACACTCTAGGGGAATACAGTTGGATATACTGTAGATCGGGAAGGTTCCTACTGATATTTTACAATAGCGGAGTTGGTACCATTGCCCTCAGATACTGTGTCCTGCGTAACACTGGCGCATATCAACTAGTAGAGGCTTAATTCTGCACACTGAAGAACATTACGAAACGTCGATATAAATGTGTGTTACCCATTGCTGGAATGCCTCCCGGAGATCTTCGACCAATTCGACCATTTGCTTTTCATCGACACCACTCACGTCAACCAACTTAATGACATCACCAATTCTCATTGTCAACATCTTGTCTACACCTGAAATGGAGAAAATGTGAATAATAAATAAGGTAAAAGGTCAGATTATATCACATAATGCGTAATGAAAATAATCTTAAGATGACAAACGACATTCATGTGGCCTGACTGAATCGTTATATATAATATTATTGGCTGGTGTTGTTGAATGGAAAGTATAGCCCTAAGCCATTACTGAATTGACATCCATCGTCAAGTTCATGTTGCGTTACCAGATAAAATTATCCGAACATTTGTTGCGCTTGCTCGGCACTTACTCGGTGTGTCGGCCGGACGAGTCAAGACGGGCAATGTCACGTTGGAGACGCACGGTCCGATCTCAATCTTGGCGTCCGCCATGATGACCACGTGACTCATACACTCCTCGGATCGCGTCGAACACCACGCCACTCCAAGCGATATCTGTAAATATAAGCAATCTTGCTTCACCATCAATACCAATGTCCTGTACATAACAATGCAACGTGTAGATTGGATGACGTATTTTTTTTACTGAGGAAATATGGTGCACTGATTGTGCAAATTGCATCATTTGCCAAGCCAACATAAAAAAAAATAACCGACATACATATCTGACAAGTGTGCGTCATACACAGGTATTGTTAGATTCTCGATAATCCAATGGCTGCCTCGTCCACGTTTTATCTAGACTGTGTTGTGTTTGGGTGGTCATATCGTTCAATCTTGTCGAACTGAATCGATACATTACGTATGCTGGAGTCAGGCTATTCTTACGAATTGTTCTAATGAACTCTATAAAATGGTGCCTAAGGACTATAGACAATTAGATGATAACGATTTTTTTCAGTATGTTTATTTTGAATAGCCGCGTACAGCACGTTTATTCATAAAGAACACGTGGCTTTAATATACTGTATTTCTGAATAATGCTGTTTTGAAACTATGTGTCCGTAATGTTTGATGGCTTTGATGAACTATCGTTGTACGATTTAATGACATCCATTTAAAATGTGTATGATATGCAATATGCTATGTTTTTTAGTTTTAAGCAGTGCGTGAGTCGACGAAACGTCAACGTTGACATTTTTTTATAATCGATTACCTTCAGTTCATTGCCAGTCCTCTGAATCTTGAAGTTCAACATCAGCTGAATCACATTTAGCGCGTTTATGTCGTTAGACAGTTCGACACTGTCTTCCGTTGCTGAAATGCAGGTATCCTTTAAATCAGTGCATTCTTCGATACTTAAGATGAACAACGAATTTGATAGAATGAAGCTTCACGATGGTTAATCCGACATTTTGTTAAAGTGATAAATAAAAACTTGCTAGCAAATGCAATTGTTGCATCACATAACACGTCAATTCAATTTCAGTATCGGTATATATTTTATATAATTACTCACTGAAGTCTTCTTCGAGGACCTTGAAGCTGGCTGTCCACTTGTTGAATCCGAGGGTCAGTTCCAGGTCGCACGGGTCGTAGCGGACGAAGCCAGTGAGCGTGTGTCGGTAGATGAACAGTTTCAAGTCGACGCAACAACTGACGCTGGTGCACGTCTCGTCGAAGCGACAGTAGACGTTCTCTCCCACTCTACTGCCGATGTCGAAACATTCTACAAATGAGACACGTCGCATCGTGTATCCATACTTGCAATAGTACATAATGTTTTCCTAATACGTAATTCACAGTATTATGTGGTCCTCTACAATTTGTTTCACAATGTGTTGAGATATCGTCATCGACGAGAGAATTGTTTTTCGGGTTGACTTGTGTTTTGAACCCTTAAAAATTCCTGATTATTGATTATGAAGCTTGCAATCGCCAGTATATGTGTAACGTTGGGATATGGAACATAATATGTAATGCTATAGATGATATTTAGTTAACAGTGACATTTTACGTTGTGGCACATATTTCATGTGGGGCCTTATAATGTTAATATTGTATTCAGATTGCACAATATATAGCAAATAACAAGGTGTTGCCTAACACTATACACAGTGAATATTGTATGCCATAAGTTGTACATCACTGAATTGTCATTAAGTCAAACGAGGACTAGATACCGTGACTGATTATGTTATCTCAGGTTTAGTTAACTAACACAATTCCACAACATAGCAACTCGATTAATGTTAGTTCAATCCCGCATCAAACGATAGTTATTTGCAACCATTTATGTTCGACGTTCTACGTACTTGGATCCGAGGTGAGGTACCGGTTTACGAGAGTCTGACGGGCACCGTTGGCCGATTGGCCACGCATGACGAGAGCTTGCTTCAACTCAGCATCATCCATCGTTTCCGGATTGATACAGCGTTGGTGATTCGTCCGCTTCTGAAGTTAATCATGAACATTAGATACGGGTGATCAACGTTAACTGGGACTGGCATAGCTTCTTATTTGATCAATACTTGAACCATATTGTGGCATGAAGTCAAACAATAAACAAAGGAGGCGGCCGATATTCCATGTGCATGTGTGTATTAAACGTATGTGATAAGCAAATGTCATTTCTTTATCAAATATGCCATGGATTTGTTTTATTTGACTATGATATGCTGCACGACTTACATTTTCCATCGGTGAGACGATAATAAAATCGTTACTGTAATGTATTGTCAACGACCATTATATATTGTTAATTCTTGGAGAGTATCGGGAGACTTGCTAACCTCGACTTCTTTTAAAATGGTCACGATTTTTGTCTTGAGCTTAGACAAGCCGACTTTATCGAGGTATCCCAGCACTTTATTCAAAGTGATGTTGTTCATGTTGAAATTGAAAACATCCTTCAACTTCGTCATATCTGGCAGTCCCAGACTCGTGGCAAAATCTAAAAATACAAACCGCACCGTAGAATGACACTCACTTTCTATGGCGAGGATAATCATCTTACTTAGATGGCATAGAGAAAACTTAAGCTGTGATTAGTATAACAAACATTATCACATTTCTGTTTAACCTATTTTATAATACCAAGCTAAACCTTAACATAATCGCTGTTAAAACGTTTGTTCATCCTCAGGAGGATATTATTATTAAGCAATTCGGTTAATTGAATTAACATAACCTATATTCCATAATTATACAAAACAGTTACGTCAGCAATTAGGTCACGTACATCGACGATGTAATTTTGTCCTCCACAATCCGCCTTACCGTTTATTTACCGTTTATTTTATCGACCAACTCGCTTGTTCCTCGTTTCTTCCTGTCACTATCCTCAATTGCATCAGCGTCCAAATCTTCAGTCGTCCCGTCTATAACTGGGGTCGTGTCATCTTGCCTCGTCAACCCAAGAACCGTACCTTGACTAATAGTATCACCCTAAATGGGATAAACAAACAGTATCACCCTAAATTGGGTAATCAAACAGAATCACCATAAATCGGTGAAACAAATCAAACCGACGGCACTATTAGTGAGTGATATGAACTATGCTTCTCCATTCTAATGGAATAGCAATCTATAAAAGGAAGATTCATGTGTTATGAGAAAAATCAACATTTCCTATGGAATTAACATTGGCTGGTTGCGTCGCATCATTCTCATTACAAACATCATTGCCATAACATGTATTTTGCCGAAACATATTCAATATATAGACTGCCATATGTAAAGTGGCTGTACATATAAAACACAATGTGGGAAACAAAGTTCATTTAATGATTTAATGCATTTGTTGTGTAGCCAAACCAATATTACCAGGCTACATTATATAATTTTGCGCTATTATACGCGTATATAACAACAGTAGTGTTAATGTATCGTAGGAATTCATACACATCGTCCCACGTGAGCAACGTAAACATTTAAAAAGAACCAACCAGCCAGCGAAGTACGTAGTGGTCGCACTCCTGCACCCAGCGAGGTGGAGGCATCTTTCTCTTACGGAGGTACCCAGTCGGGTCGATAGTACTGCCAGTGCCTCTCTTTACCATGGATACATGTATGTGGGGTTCGACACACCAGGATGGTTTGATGCCTTGTCCAACCGTTTCTCCGGCTGCCACCTGTGTGAGTGCAAAACGTACAACGATAATCCACGTAAAACATAAATGTTATTAAATTGTACGCATACTAGGCATCTGACTATATTCATGCAGTATCTTGATGCGGAAACATTACACGCGTTTGAAAAGAATGTAACAAAGAAAACCGTTGAATGTGTTACATTTGAGCATCAAGTTGCACGAAATGTCCTTAAGAGAATACTCTAATATGGCAACCGTGCAAACACTTATCCGACACACGCACACATGCATGCCCGCCCGCCCATACAGGCACATACTGTAAGTTATTATACATAGACTTGCCTCTTTCTCGACAACGTTCAAATCAACGTTGTCGATGACAATTGTAACGTTCTTCATGTCGTTGACAGCAATGCTGATTTGACGCGATCCTGTCTTCCTTAGTTGACCACCGTAAGGAGCGACAACCTGCGTTGTGATGACACACAGTTCCCACGGTAAAGATCAATGTCACACACGATAGTGGTTTGTATGCAATGCTAGTGGGACATCACAACACAATGTATTATTTTAGTGTGCCACTGAAGCATAAACAATACGAATATTAGTATAATAAATAAGCTTATTATGTACACAAAACAAGACATCCAGTAACATCATAATTATATAAATTAATAATCAAAATGTCAGAAGCACTGATTTGTCTAAGTTACTGGTTTCATCCGTTTATATTAATGGTCATACATAAAGATATGAATAAATTAATGGTAATGTTATGGGGAAAAAATAATGTCTTCAGTCAACCATACATATGGGCTAAAATGTGAAGTTTGATGAGAAGACAACTATGCTAAAATACCAGAATGTAATTGTGCAATTGTGTAATTTTTATTTGTAATCGAGAAAAACAGTGATATCGATGTGTTTCCACAAAAGCATTTTAATGACACATTATTTGAATAGCTTCCGTGTGATGAATTTTTATTTTTTTAGCAAACGAACCAACTGTCCAGCTGCGACTTCGATCATGATGCCCTTGTGGCTGTAGTGTCCGTTGCCGTCAGTCTCCCAGAATCCACCGCCACATGACGACGATTCTAGCAGCTTTCGCGGAAAGTCCTCGTGCATCTTGGGTCCGAAGATCTCTTCTAGCAGCGTGCGGGCGTCTTGGTAACTGCGTGGTTGAAAGAACGTAAACTGATAGCTATATAAATATTCGATAGACCTTTTTCATGAGTGGTGTTACTGTTTTACTTCATTATTTATACTGCTCATTTCATGTCTGGTCTAAGCACTATTGATGCTGTTGTTACTGCGGCTGTTGTCGTCGCCGGGGTTGTAGTTAGCTATTCGCGGATATATACCGAACAACAAAATCGGGAACATTTCAACATAAGTTTTTGTCTTGACACAATGAACTCGACAGACTTTTATCAACGTGCATAGCGCACGTGCTATACACGGTCCAGTCTGATTAGTTAAAGGCCTGCTTGTGTACGTAGGATGAACGTTGGAAGCGTCGCACGTGAAATTTAAGGTGTGAGCATTATTGATTCCCCTACATATGCGTTATCAGTGCTAGCCTTGTCACAGCGGCGACTGGATCACAAATGATCTGGCCGCCAATGCAAAACATAACCGCCATATTAATCGTATTTGTCTGTTGAACAATTTCCATTACGCCAATGAAACGACCCGGAACATCACCGGGAACCCATTCTCTATAACAGAGGCATGTTAAGCGCACCATCAACTTGCCGATTAAAAACCTGAATAATATTCACCGAACTAACCAGGGTGGATCATATAGAAAATCTCGCAAGGACGCATATATCAATGCTATCATCATCATTATCATAACCAGGTTTTAATATTTTATTAAGCGCACAACTTCACAAGTTAACGAAGTTGTATTACTTCCATCAACTCGACATATATTACGTGTCAATGTTTGTTGCCACAAAATAACTCGTGAAAAATAGCTATCCTATCCTCACCCGTTCTTGATGACGCGCCACGCTTCTTTGATGTTCTTCACTGTCTGTGTGAAGACGTCGTAGGCTTGTTGGAAAGGTTCCAGCAGTTGTCTGAGATAACCAAGTGGTTCCGCAAGTTCCTCTTCCAGCGCTTTCTTGATTTCCTCTAATGCAATGCTCTTCATCTTTGCCTGTGAACAACATACAGTTCGTGCCAAAATTTCATTTTGAATATATTGTTGAACATTAGCATTCAAAGACGCGATAATTCACTTTTGCTGATGCATAAAAACACTTCCATCAGAATAAGAACTACATATCTTGTAATATGATTCAGTGTTGCCTTATATGTAGCATGCAGCGTCGATATTTTTTGAAGAATCGAGAAACATATGACATAATTCTACTTTTGCAATGGTCCGCTAAAATGTACGCATTACAGGCAAAATGTTCGGAGCACACACTGCATCTCATCGTGTCATATGCTAATGTCGTTAAATTTGTTTTCAGGATTTAAATTAAAAAACAATGCGTGAAAAAATATTAGCTACATCAAATTTAAATTACACTCGTGGACACCCGCTACCGCTGTAACTGTTGCTGTTGTCGTGATATGGCAGGATCGCAGGACAGCGGCTTCTGCGAGGACGACGCAAAAACAGATTATGATATTGAAAAGTGGCTACCATAGTCTTCCGTGAGGAAGACCAAGACATTGGAGCTAACGTGATAGTACTACTCACAAGGTCAACCCCAGTGAAACGTTTTGCGAAATTGTCCGCAGATGGCTCACTCTCGAGTCCCGCTACGGTGTCCACTATGGAATTCTTGATGGTTTTCACACGCTCCCAGATATCCTTTAATTCCGTTTTGATGTCAAACCAGTATGGCCGGTTTTCTGAGGAAATAATAAGTTGTTGCTATGTACAGTATGCAGACAAACAACTACCAGGCTTTCAGTTTTGCATTACATTGAAAAAAGTTATTTATGTGGTTAGTGTTATTGTTACTGTTATTAACATTATTAGTATTACTACTATTATTACTATTATTGGCTTTACAATTTCCAGCTGCTTACCTTTTGCGAAGAAATTTGCCTCCTCGATTTTGTTCTTTGCATCTATCACGCCAGCAATTGCTGCGGCAATTCTGTTCATGAAAGACATCAAAACGATGAGAGGCCGTAGTTCGCTCCATAGTCAACATGTGTTTAAAGCAATATAGTGCTGTAGCATTAATAATAATAATAATAATTAATTATTATTATATGTCCATAATTTTTATTTTATCGTAAATGTGTATACTGTGTTTTGCAGCAAGGCGTGATTTTACAATGTCAAACTTAATGATTACACATAGTGTTCTGTTACTAATAACATACAAAATTATGAAGTTGCATACAAATAAATAATTGTATTGCAACATATAAAATAAATAAATGTGATGCTGCCACAAAATATTATTAATTTGTCTCACGAGCACGGTCACAATGAGTCATGCATACATCGACTGTACCTTGCAATGGCTTCTCCTATCTCTTGGATGGCCGATTGTGGGTTTTTCAACAACTTCTTTATGGCTTTAATAATGCCATTGAAGGAGACCTTGATTTCTTTCCAAGCCCACGGGACAACTGTATTGATGCTGTCAGCGATAGCCTGGGAATAATAGTATCCACTAATTACATATCACACGGTCAAACCGATATAAAAACTAGAAGTATTGGTATGTTGTTATATTGCTCAGACATACGCAAGTTGTTGGTTTGTAATAATGTGTTCACGGTGTATAATAATAAAATTTTATAATATAACATACACATTATATGCACACACGCACGCACGCACGCACGCGCGCACGCGCATACGTTTTGTAGTTGTCTAATTGTCTTAGTTGCGAATATTATTTCAAAACTACAAACAAAAAGGGTAGTGGACACATGCTTACATTATAGAGTGTCATGACATCCGTCTTGATGTCATTAAAGAGGGTCGTGACTTTGGTCACCAAGTTTTTGACCTGGGTGACGACTGGCGGCAGCTCGACGAACTTCCCAATGGCTTTGTATATGCGTTTCCCGATCCGCCGTAGATTCAACACATTTCGAGGCAGCTGCTTCACCGATTCTATCAAATGTTTGATGATGTCGCTAAAATCCGTGTTCTTGAACGTTGACACGAGACTCTTGAACGACTTCACGGCGTCTTTGATGGTTTTGATAACTGTGTTCACTACTTTCTTGTATAACTCAGCAAACTTTTGAATCTCTTCGTAGTTGTATTCCTACAATGACATATCGTGGACAAAATGATCTTCGTGAGGGTATATTAGTTGAAGAGAAACATCATGTATTTATAAAATGTGCAGTAAACTCACCCATTCAGATTAGCGTTGATGGAGGTGTCTAGTACATATGCATAGTTATACGTGTTGTCAACATATTCGGTGTATGGATGTATGAATTAAGAACTCACCTTCAGAATGTTCAATCCATACTCTATGCCACCCTTGAAACAAAGTTCTGCTCGGAAAATATCGAAGTCAAATCCAATTATTCCTATGTGTACTGTAGCCCAGGCGGTGTCTAACACGTCGACTTTGAGATGTCCCTGAAGAGGTCCTGGAACATTAACGCCATAACATGTTCTTCATTATAAAATTAAGGGAAACGACGTCGCTTTATAAACTTTTATGTTAGGACATTTAAAAAATAATATTTCCTAAAGCCGCAAAATGTCTCATGCATCGCCATTTGACACATCGTCCAAATGTTTAGTGTGCTTAGTGATGGCATTAGTGGATGTGTAATATTGCTGTTGTCGTTTTGTGTTGTTGTTGCTGTTGTTGTTGATGATGATGATGATGATGATGATGATGATGTTGTCGTCGTCGCAGTCGACAACTTGCATTTCTTTGGAATTGTTTCCAATACATTATATTTCCACCAATGTATCACTATAATGAAAGCACACAGCTGAACATCTCCTAAAGTCGTTAAGGCGGCACTCACTAATCTGGATGTCCAGGAGGTTCTTCACAATCACACCCATTGAAGCTCCTAGTTTGCTTCCGCCGACGTTTTTCACCCAGTTAACGGACGGACTTTCCAGGCGGAACTTGAATCCTTTCCAGATCCGTGACAGTGAGTCGGACAGACTCCTCTTCATGCGGCTGTGTTCAACTTGTGTTACGTTGTGGGACCTTAATGAAGATATGCATTGAGTTATTTAATAATTCACACACACACACACACACACACACACACACACACACACACACACACACACACACACACACACACACACACACACACACACACACACACACACACACACACACACACACACACACACACACACACACACACACACACACACACACACACACACACACACACACACACACACACACACACACACACACACACACACACACACACACACACAAACACAAACACAGTTACAGTCAATTTGTTCAGCTAGTGAAGAGTGCAGTATATATGTATTGCATTGACACCTGCCTGGCGTATACTGGATCCAGCAATGTCCGGATGTCGCCGCCGTACGGATGTCTCTTGTAGCCGTTGATGGCCGCCAGGCGGACATTCTCTTCCTTATCGGTCAAAGCCACTGACAGCAAGACGTCTGCAATCTGTTGACGACAATTTCGCGAACATGGGACAGGTCAAATGTGTTCAGTATTTACACAGGTTTGAATATATTATTAAAACGTATTACACTAGACACTTTTAGTAATAATGCAAAATACATTAGTACGTCGGTGTGTGTACAAATTCTTTAACCACGATTAACCAGATCTCTGCTAGTGGTTGTCTATAAAATTATATCAGGCTATAATAGGAAATATGTCTCCACTTCCTCACCTGACGGTTACCCAATGATTTGTGTAGGTGTTAAATATTGTAATAATGTGGCTTTGACACGGACACCGGAAGAGAAAAGGAATGCGGGTCGCCCAGAAACAACCTGCCGAAAATTAACAGTAATTTGAAACGACGCATCGTGTAACCAATGCCAATTTCGAGCAGCTAAAGTACTAAATTTGGACATAGCATATTAAAACAAAATAATCACGAACATGCTTGTGTGCAGTACACGCGAACACCTCTAAACACAGTGTTTTGTTTCATTCAGGTAACTTACATTTTTGTGGTTGTATTTGGCGAGGGCGTCGACGGCGCTTGAGCGCAGAGTGATGTGGGTACTGGAGTCGTTCATATAGGACATGAGGTGTCCGAGAGACGAGTCGCTCGCTGCGTTACCGAGGGCGTGGATGTGAAGTGTCTTCCAGTTCAGGAAGTTGTACTCTTCCTTCTCTGTCATCGTTGACCGCAACTGGCGGTGGTGGTACGGATCTGGAATCGTGTATCTTGTAATTACCTAACTTATTACAGTACGTTAAGTGTTGTAAAATGTTAAAGACAGATTGCATTGATTGAAAACGGTGGATTGTGGAGTAGAAGTGGCTAGAGAAATTGCAATGACACTCCAACGGCTGAACAGAGGCTACTGCTGCACGTAGTCATAATTTAGTAATGTAAATTTCCCGGATATATCAATGGGTCAACCAAAGATAATGTAATCCTACATGTGATATATTCTCTGCAATACAAATACTTATAAATATTTCAACATGCGTTGGTTAATCATTGCGTATTGTAATTTAGTATTAACATGCTCAACTGCGTGACTCTGCTTTTGCAAGTATTCCGTACCGTGAACAGCAACTCTCTGTTCCAGTCTCTGTACGACACTGCTGGCCCATTTAGACCGGGAATGTTGCACTCTCTTGGCCACGGACGCCAACACCAGCGTGGCCCGGTCGTTCACCTGTTGTGTTTCTTCATCGTCTGAAATGTGAGGAACATTCAGTAAATACCTTCTGTGAACAGACATTTATCAATAAAGCACGTCATGTAGATGTTTGTATTAAAAATCGTGTGTGCATTGTGCTAGCATATAGTACAGTACTATTATATTATGTTTAAAGTTTTAGTCATATAAATTTTTCACAATAATATCATAATAGCTAAATGTGTTGTATTAATTGTGTTAACGTTAAAATATAACGCAACGGACAGTCACTGAACAGGATTAAGCGTCAATACAGAAAACATGCAACATTAAACACATGTAGAGTTACAGTGTTGAGATGTGTGCCTCTCGTGAGAAATTACATAACAAAGCACCAAGGGAGTTAATCATTTTGTTTGATACAATTAAATGTAATTATTAACATTAGAAAGTACTTCACTGTTTACTTACCCATAAATGTATACGAGTGATGGAAGACGACATATTAAATGTAATTATTAACATTAGAAAGTACTTCACTGTTTACTTACCCATAAATATATACGAGTGATGGAAGACGACATATTAAATGTAATTATTAACATTAGAAAGTACTTCACTGTTCACTTACCCATAAATGTATACGAGTAATGGAAGACGACATATTAAATGTAATTATTAACATTAGAAAGTACTTCACTGTTTACTTACCCATAAATGTATACGAGTGATGGAAGACGACATACTCCAAAGTGGAGAATACGATCTGGAAATACATTAAGTGTGCTTTGTGAAATAAGCGATGTTCTCAATGTGTAATACACATAAAATAATACGTCACGTTGGTGTCGATCCAGTGTGAAATAAATTTTTCATACCGAATTAATTATGAAACCAATTATTTCAAATTTGTCTATCAGTACTGTAGTAATTTAATTAATTAATGTATATGATTAGTTTTTTATTTGATATTGTGCCCGCCGTGAAACGTATGACGTAAAATTATAAGGTGTGCGAATAAGATTTTGTTTCTACCTCTGGTGTTGGGGCTGACAGGTCAACCAATTGAAACAGAGCTCGCATCAGCAACTCGGCCTCAGGACGCTTGGCGTGGAAGACATGTTGCATCATGACTGTGTAGCAGTCCGCAGTGTGTGCTGTGCCTAATGCATCAATCGTCGTCTGGCGGACAACTTCTGACTGTGTCTCCTGAAGGTATTTTCCAGTCAGCGTGTTGATGTCCTCCAGACTTAAGCGTTTCAGCATCGTGACGATTTGACGGAAGCACGGCAAACCGGTGTGCGTTTCTGCAATGAGTTCATATGGATAAATCGTAGGTATAATGATATGTGGTATAGATTAATAAAAGCACCGAATTTTTATTAATTGTCATTGCAGTCAGTCATACTTTAATCATAAGCATACTGATGTTTGTCAGTCTTGGATACACGTGTGTGTCTGACTCACCGGCAGCGCGGGCTTTGACGATGCAACTCATGTTTCCGTTGATTTCCCTCTGTATGTCTGCCAAACGGAGTTTCGTGAGCGGAATCTGCAACATATTTAACATGTGGCGCGTCAGTGTACATACCTTCTAAGTCTCCCGATATTGCGGGAGATCTCCCGGTTTTTAAGATTTTTAAGAATCCTCCCATATCGCGCACCCCACAACATTAGCCAATCATAATAAGTACATAATAATTATTGAATGGTGCGGCCTGTCACAACAACGTGATCTTGTTCTGTGTATGTGTCGAGCCACCAGACTTATTGACAGGTCACACACTGACAAGCCAAGTCATGTCTCAAGTCAATTATCTCCAAACCAAAGTTAAATCTCGAGTCATCTATCTGAAATCAAAGTCAAGTCCCAAGTAAAGTAAATGTGCAACTCGAGTTAGCTCCTGTGTGACACATGATAAAGTAAATGTGCAACTCGAGTTAGCTCCTGTGTGACACATGATAAAGTAAATGTGCAACTCGAGTTAGCTCCTGTGTGACACATGATAAAGTAAATGTGCAACTCGAGTTAGCCCCTGTGTGACACATGATAAAGTAAAGGTGCAACTCGAGTTAGCTCCTGTGTGACACATGATAAAGTAAATGTGCAACTCGAGTTAGCTCCTGTGTGACACATGATAAAGTAAATGTGCAACTCGAGTTAGCCCCTGTGTGACACATGATAAAGTAAATGTGCAACTCGAGTTAGCCCCTGTGTGACACATGATAAATTATTTAGAATATCGGCTCACACTGACCGGTTCCACTTTAAGAGTTCCGTTCCTCATGTCGCTCTGAGGATCCTCTCCTGCATTGTTAGGACGCGTCAACGTCATCGGTTCAGTGTCCGTACGTGTCAACGTCATCGGTTCAGCTCTGATAAACATCATCAATGATGTGGACGTTCCACCCATTTTAGGCAGACCTGATAACGAAACCATCCACACTCTCAATTATCCCAGCGAAAGATTCAGTGTTAAAATGTGATTTATTGTTTCATAATCTTACAATCACATTTACAATCAACATTCACAATCACTTCATGAAAATATGATATTGACTAGGATATGGAAACTACAAGAAAGTTATCAGAATCCATAATAAAATGTATAACTGAAACAAAAGCAATGAGTTGGTGAAATGCTGATAAAATAAATTTTATCATATTAACAAAGAAAACAAAATAAAGTTTTCGATAATAATCGTTTTAAAAGATGCCCAACGTGTGGCATATGTGATGTGTTATTTGGTTCGCATCATTTTGTCACAACAAATTTTGTTGAATTGGTCGGAATAACATATTTTGAACATACTGAGCTGAGCATTTCCATTCTCCAAAGCTTCCTTCGACTCAGGATTTGTTGGTCGGTAGCTACAATGCAATATTATTTATTTTGAGTGATCATCATAGTAGAATAAGTATTATTTCAAGATAGTGATTTTGTCATGCTTATCTCACGATACTCACAATATTCATTTAATAAAAACATTGCATTTACGATTCTAAAACATTAAATTGCAATACCAAAACATCAATTTACAATTTATGAAAGAGCAACAATTAAATTGTATCCTTAATTGTACATTAACAAATTACCTACAACTCTACACAGCATTCATATACTGCACAATCACACAACTTTAAAACGTTACCATGCATTCTATTTAACCAATTTCTAACACACCATCAACTTTCAAATTAAATATTTCATTAAACATTAAAGCATAAGCCATAATTAATCATTAGGTAAATCTACCTTGCAGAGAAATGGGGAAATACTTGCTATGTATAACAATATTTATTATACGTGTGGTGTCGCCACTGCAGGCCATTTTCCAACAAGAAATAGTGTCATGTTGCCACCATGTTCGCAATAACTATATAATATTTAAACGTTTTTCTTCAGTTGCTGTTGGCAATTGTGTGTAATTAAAGAAGTGTGTTTTCAGTTAATGGACATGTACCCTTCAGCGGAAACCACAAGGGTCATAATATGCAGACAAGATTAATTCAAATATATTTACACACTTTTGAGCCAACTCGTTCGGTGAGTGAAACGATTCTTTTGTGACAATCTTTAGGGGAATGTGTTTCGTCGTGTCCAGGCGAATGATCTGTAATGAGTGAAACGGTTGAACACAATTTTGTGGTAAATACTTAGCTATATTGAATACAATCATATGCATTTAGCTTAACTGATTTAAACATTAAATTATGCAATACAGTTTTTAAAAAATCCAGTGATGTGAAATCGTAGTTTTGTTTCACTCGCTAGCAGTCCATATACCTTAGTGTGATCTTGATCAGCGTTTTCCAAAGCTTTCGTCTGTTTCACCTTCGTGAAGACGATCTCTTCATCTAATGGCTTAGCGTGGTAAACCGCAGAGTGGCTTCCTATTAATGACACATATTATATTATCACACCAAATATTCATTATGGTCTTAAGCAACACAAATTGAGAAACGATTGTACAACTGAGAAAAACATGATTCAAATGCAACGATCGGCTACACAACAATTGTCCACCAGGTGTCACTAGCGTTCTGACAAGCTCTGACAATATACGCGCATATATAATTCTGCTTCTGCTTTTTTACGTTTTTTGTGAAGTTTGTTATGCTGATGCTTCGTCTGGAGACTTTACTATAATTGCATAGCGTCCCAACACTCAGGAAACCAGTTACCTGTAGGTACGTGAACTACATATAAATCTCCAAACAACTCATTCCACTTCTCCATCCGAGACTACCAAGGTTATTCTATAGTCCAACCATGCACAATACACATGACTACCCTTTGTTTATAATTACGTGGCGAACGCCACGCTAACTGTGTATTTATCGTACAAAACCAGCCATTCTTTCTCCCCCGAAGTCAGCAGTAAAAGGGGGGGGGCTTCATCCTTGAGGTGCTATCTCGAATTACACATTTTACATTTCCAAACAATCGGCGAGCTGCTCCAATTCCACGTGCTTGGGCGGCACAACCAACAGCCGTCTCGCTCCATGGGTACTCGTCTGGTGTTCATGTCAATGTCATTTAGGGAACTCCTTACTGTGTGCGTGCAGTGAACGCTGCTGAAGATTGTTCGTCAATGGTTTCTTGGCTTCATTGTGTTTGTTATTAATGGATGATGTGTGCTACAAAATACTGATATATAATCCATCTTGCATCCCAATGAAATATTCATATTATGTGAGAAACGCAATTAAGCATGCGTTTAGCGCTGTTATTAAAAAAATATATATTAACATACACGTACACATAACTCAGACAGTGGTTTCAAAGCAACACTGCTTAGAACAGTTTCAAATATAATTATGATGTGGCTATGTAAAAAGGTGGCATTGCATTGCACATTTCCATAGAAATGAAAATGTGATTAAAATTAATTTTACTTAATTATCAAAACAGCCAGTTAAACGAAGGTTATCAAGCTGGAAAGGTAATTATACACTATAAGTAAACCCACACGTACACAAAAAACACAAGCGAACACACACGCACACTAACAGAGAAACACACACATCCAAAACTAGGCACAAACGTCTTATACTTGCATACATGATGTGGACCGGATAATTAAAAGCTGTTACTCATTGCACAGAAGGATTCCCTCCATCAATAACCACAGATATTGGTCAATGTATGGATTGAAAAACACCGAGTACGACTGAGTGGTGATGTTTATGTCGAACACCTCATCGAGGCAACAAAAGACTGCCAATCCTACACTTTTGAAAATAGACGTCATGGCTAGACCCGGATGTAAAAACGTCTAAACTTAAAGGCAAGCAATGGCACATTGACCTATATCGATAGGATGGTCGCATAGGCAATACAGGGCAGGTTTTGTGCACTCGCTAACGCACATATCCATCATCGATGCCCACGGGTGGTCGCATACATATGCACACGCAAAATAAAGTATGTACGCGTGCTATCACATACATACACTCGAACGCATGTCCACATGCATCTCAGTTGAGAGAAAGAACGAAAACATTTACATATTCCCAAATAATGTACTGAAAACATTCGCACACACACGCACACGCACACGCACACGCACACGCACACGCACACACACACACACACACACACACACACACACACACACACACACACACACACACACACACACACACACACACACACACACACACACACACACACACACACACACACACACACACACACACACACACACACACACACACACACACACACACACACACACACACAAGCACACAAGCACACAAACACTCGCACTTGTAATGATGCAGACATGTCGTCTTACACATGTAATACAAGATTAATAATATTTCGAAATGTGTGCGACATAATTACCTTTAATGTGGAAACGATTTCCAGAACAACTTGACAACCTAACCACTAGACACAGACACCTGACGAGTATCCGTGGAGCGGTTGTTTATTGTGCGTCCGGGTAGCGAGAAACTGGCGCAGTGCGTCGATTGAAATGTAAAAGCTGTAATTCATGTTGACATATTCGGGACGATATTGCTAAGTGATTTGGCTTCGTTTACTGTTTATCACGCGGGGGAAGAACGGTTGTTTGTGTGTAATAAATACCACACAGCATAAAACGGCGCCGGCATTAACACACCTGTAGATAGACCTGTTTCTTCACACTTCACCCCCGGCAGACTTGTTCCTTTACACTTCACCCCGGCAGACTTCTTCCTTTACACTTCACCACTGGCAGACCTCTTCCTTTACACTTAACTCCCGGCAGACCTGTTCCTTTACACTTCACCCCTGGCAAACATGTTCCTTTACACTTCACCACCGGCAGACCTATTCCTTTACACTTCACCCCCGGCAGACTTGTTCCTTTACACTTCACCACCGGCAGACTTGTTCCTTTACACTTCACCCCCGGCAGACCTGTTCATTTACACTTCACCACCGGCAGACATGTTCCTTTACACTTCACCACCGGCAGACCTGTTCCTTTACACTTCACCACCGGCATACCTATTCCTTTACAATTCACCACCGGCAGACCTGTTCCTTTACACTTCACCACCGGCAGACCTGTTCCTTTACACTTCACAACCGGCAGACCTATTCCTTTACACTTCACCACCGGCAGACCTGTTCCTTTACACTTCACCACCGGCAGACCTGTTCCTTTACACTTCACCACCGGCAGACCTATTCCTTTACACTTCACCACCGGCAGACCTGTTCCTTTACACTTCACCACCGGCAGACCTGTTCATTTACACTTCACCCCTGGCAGACCTGTTCATTTACACTTCACCACCGGCAGACCTCTTCCTTTACACCTACCTCCTGGCAGACCTATTCCTTTACTCTCACCCCTGGCAGACATATTCCTTTACACTTCACCACCGACAGACCTGTTCCTGTACACTTCACCCCTGGCAGACCTGTTTCTTTACACTTCACCACCGGCAGACCTATTCCTTTACACTTCACCCCCGGCAGACTTGTTCTTTTAGACTTTATCCCGGCAGACCTGATCCTTTATATTTCACCCCGGCAGACCTGTTCCTTCACACTTCACCTCCGGCAGACCTATTCATTCCAACATAAGCTCGACTTCCCTTGGAAGCATACAGCCTCGGCCCAGTTGCTGTGCGAACGCTTATTCGTTCACATATCACCCACTTTCTATAATTAGGTGTTCATTTATGCAGCTGAGTAAACTTGGTAGTCCGGTGTGTTAACTACTACGCCACCGCATCCCACAATTTAGCGATTTTTCTTAACATTGTATGGGTGCTCCTTCGAACAATCGCTACGTAAAAGTTTATAAGCAAAAACGGTATGTAAACTAAGGCCTAACTAGCTAAATTAGCAGACTAAGTGAAAACGGTGTAACCATACTAGTGCCCTGCACGGGCCGGTCTTTGGGTCCAAGCCCGAGCCGGGCCTCTACATAATTTTGCGGGCCGGGCCGGGCCTGGGCCGGGCCTGGGCCGGGCCTGGGCCGGGCCTGGGCCTAGTGTTAGAGCAGGCTGGGCAGGGCTTGGGCTGGGCCTGGACATAATAAAATGATTCATTACAAAAGCCAGATTATTAGTTTTATTATTATTAAAACTGAGTATAAATTGTAATTCCGATTAATGAATTACAATTATTTCTTTAGTATTTTATAGTTGCAAATTGACACCTTGCATGGAATTATGAATGACAGTAGTGCTTTATACATTGGAATCCAGTTTAACCTCTTTTCAACAATGGGACTTCCTATGGTATAATTTTAATAATGTGCATTATTTTAATAGATATATTTCATATAAAATATATGCATAGTCGCATGCCCATATCTTTGTATTGTTATTCTTTAAACATTTACTGGCTTTCCAAGACACTTTGACTGGAGTAGTGGCGCTTGTTTCACTGGCTTCATCACAGTTAATGCATGTTTCCCATCATTCTTCTTCAGCTCAAACTTAACTTCCTATCCCTTAATCCGTGATGTCTAGACTCTGTAAACTGCATATTGTTGGCATGAATGTACCCTTTTGCATAGATCTAATGGCCCCATACCAGGCCACTTAACTTCAACTGGCTGGAAGCAGCCAGCCCCAAATGTTTACTTTAGACATATTTTCACAGGCAGTCAAGCTATGATTAACCATCAACTTATCACCCTTTGACCAAACCAGTGGACATTCTATTGTCTACGACTTCCCTCCAAACATCCCCAGCACTGATCCATTCACTCTTTTATTAATTCACACATGTCTGAACCTGATCTGTCTCAGGTTAGTGACTGCAGGCCTGCTGGAAATACCACAGGGTGTCAGTGCCAGTGGGTGACATAGTAGTAGCTAGTACTAGCTACTAGCTAGACGCTACTAAACAACAACTGACATTAGTATTTCAGTAGTAAACATTATACAATGTTCATATATTATTTTTTATTTAATAAAAAATAAGTATGTTTTACAGTTTATTCGTGTTTCGTCTTTCTTATAAGATTATAGGTTTATCTTCTGTAAACATAGCGGGGCGCGGGCTTGAGGACCGCGGGCTTACCCGTCTTTGGCCCGCGGATGTAGGCCGGCTATGGGCTTGAAACTTGCGGGCCGGGCCGGGCCTGGGCCAAACATTCACGGTCTGTTTCGGGTCTGGGCCGGGCCTGGGCCTAAATTCTAGTTTGCGGGCCTGGGCCAGGCCGTGATTGAACTTATTTGAGGGGCTGGGCCCGGCCGGGTTTGGATTCTAACTGTTAATTGCGGGCTGGACTTGGGCTCCAATTATAGGCCCGCGCAGGGTACTAAACCATACACTGATGTCATACCTTCGTGTCCTGTCTCGTTGACGCGGTACGCCCAGCGAGACCGTGCTGCCTTGTTAGTGTCTGACACGACCAGCTTCGACGACAGTGTTCCCAGGATTATCTTCTTGAGTGTCAAACTCACGGCATCTTCGTCTTTGGCATAAAACACCCGTCGAATCTCACCGTTCCCAGTCATGTCGAATGTCATGCTGTCAAGGTGTAACAATATTTAATTAGATGTAACATAGTTCATCCATACTTATTTAAAAACAATTATCAAAATGTTTAAACGTTTATCACATTTTAGTCAAATTGATGAAGAAGTGAAATATTTGTCATTTTATTTTTTAGGTATACTTTCAGGAAATATCACAATACTGCGCCAGTTTGACTTCTCAATTTGAGTTGTTTTAGTTATTTGCAAGATCTCATTTTTACTCCAAATGGAATAAAATGTATTACGCATTTGTTCGTACACATATTTACATAAACGGTATACTGACCTCTTGCTCAAATTGAGCCCTGTCATGCTCGGGTTGTATTCTGAATGGCAGAAATTAACATATTTGACTACATATTGCATAGTGTTCTATATCTTTGTTCTTTTTACAATTGAAAATGTAACGCACACACGCACACACATACACACACGCACACATGCACACACGCACACACGTCTTTCTCTGGCAACAAAGCATCACAAACCTAGTCGCAACAAGCATATATAAAGAACATAAATATAATAAAATATATATATATATATATGTTATTTCGCATTGATATTATTGAAGAAAACACCCGCACATGCACACACACGCCCGCATACAGCACACGCACACACAAGCACGCAAGCACGCGCATGCGCACGCACGTATACATACATAGCATACATACATATATACATACATACATACATGCATACATACATACATACATACATACATACATACATACATACATACATGCATACATACATACATCGATTTACATTTGCACAGATTAACCTAGACAATTGTTCAAATATACTACATTTCAAGTACCTAATCATTGTTCAAATATGCTAAATTTCAAAAACCTAATCAATGTTCAAATATGCTACATTTCAAGTACCTAATTAAATGTGTAACGCAAAAAGTTTCGTCAGAATGTGCTATTCCCGACATACGTACCCGATCCATCCTGGTTCACCCGGATGTTGTACTTGATCACTTCCAGTCGACATCGCTGCGATTGATTAGCAGACAGTAACGGTGCAAACAGCAGCTGAAAATTGGCCGCACATTAATCCTTTTGATTTTTTTTAAAGAAAAGAATACATTAACTGCGTTCAACACTATTCCCATTAAACCCCCTGTTCGAGGTCACTGCTGCATTAAGATAAATGTATTCACAATTATGACGACAATTTTGTTAGCCAGTTGTTCGAAGCTAGTTGTTGACACAACGACCATCTGGCTGACACGTTCGCCCTTGACCACATTGCCGGCCGATATGTCCTAAGCCGGAATATCCCAGGCGAAATTATTGAATATTTGTTGAAACGGTCAAATTCTCAGGTTTCTAGGCACGAATAGTAAATAAAATATACATATATATATATATATATATATATATATATATATATATATATATATATATATATATATATATATATATATATATATATATATATATATATATATATATGTGTGTGTATATATATATATATATATATATATATATATATATATGTGTGTGTGTGTGTGTATATATATGTGTATATATATATATATATATATATATATATATATATATATATGTGTATATATATATATATGTATGTGTGTGTGTGTGTGTGTGTGTGTGTGTGTTGTATCATTAGCCGCAAATGGATATCATTAACACATTATAACTAGTAGATTTAGGTTAAAATGACATAAATAATGCAAAATGCATAGACGGAACGAACAGGAATTGACATGGCAATTGTTATGTTCATATGTATCTTCATACACTTGTTCTTGCAAGTACGCGTGTGTGCTTCGAGTATCTTATATATTTCATAAACAAAATGATCGACCTGTTGTAGCTTGACGGTTATAGGAAATAGATGCATCAAATGACTTGCTAATCAATTTGCGAGAAATAAAACATTAGTCGTACAGCCGTTCTCTAAAACAGGATACACTAATAACGACGTTTATACCGTGTGAGTGCTGGAAACAAAATAATAATATGTTTAGCCTTTCAATCATATTTTACAATACATCTAGATGGCGGATATATCGTTGTTTGTAATTGTTTCCATATGCCACATCAACCTTTGGCAGCAGCAAGGATAACATGTTTGACACCACTTTTGATAACAGATGTTTGATCTAGAAACAAAATATTCACTACGTTGCCCTTTAACTTCGGCGTGTTCATAAATAAGACTGTTTGGAATGCAAGACACACGATGCACGGAACGTAGCCGTGATTATGTCGTCTACATCCGTGTCACCGAGTAACGTTGTAGACAGTCTTGGCTTTGACGAGTGTGGTGTTTTTATCGCGTATCGCTATGTTGACACACGGTGGTCTCGGGTAAATACTACAGGCTCGGTTTTACAATATGCATCGAAGCAGGCGACTTCAAGCCACACGCCACACATACTTTTACAACAATGAAGCATTGTTGGTGTTAGTGAGTAGATGGGATAGGTTGTGCGTGTTTTCATTGGTTATATGTGCGGCGCGATAACATAGTGGTTAGAAAGTCGAGTACCACAGTTCCGATCATCTTGCTGCCGTTTCGCTATTTTGTCCACTCCACTTTGCCTCAGTTCACTCAGCTGTATAAATTAGTACCTGTCTATCGCCAGTGGCGGAAATATGCAAACAAATATATTTAATGCAGTAATCACTGCGTGGCTGAATTCTTCCCATATATGTTGATGTTGTTTTGGAAGGAACTGGTCTACGAGGGACGACGTGTAAAAAGCTGTCACAAAACATCCGGTGCCGTCCATTTATGTGTGGCTACTGTTAACTTCACCAGAGTGTATTGCTCCTGATTGGACACGATTATTAAATTTAGGTTATTGTATAATTCCAGCGACTATCAATTTGCGTCTGGTGATATGTCCCTCAAAGGCTAGCATTTGTCTTCACAGCTTACCGATATATGTCTCCGGAGTCACATTTGTGCATAATTGTGATAACAACAAGACATAATTGTGATAACAACAATACATAATTGTGATAACAACAAGACATAATTGTGATAACAACAAGACATAATTGTGATAACAACAAGACAGAGAAAATGTTTCATCTGAGCAGCATCAACATAAAAGTTGCATGTTTGATTCCAAGAGTCCACATGAACGATTCCATACATTTTATTTTCAACGAAAATCCAGTCTTTCACATCGAGTGACTTTGCCCTGACAAGCGACACAAAGCTGCCATAGAGTCTAGCGAACGTTTTTAATAGCCAGTGTAGTGTTCGCATAGCGACAAAAACGAGCCAGACAACGACGTAGGAATAAACAAGTATGTTTTTGCAAACCGCACCATCCATATGAAAACAAAATTGGGAGTGAATGGGTTAATGTGCTATTTACTGATCTGTTGCGTGAAAGTGTTTTATGTGTCTGTGTCTGTGGCGTCTACATTAGTGGTATTTTTACTCTTTTTTAATTTTCAGCAGCAAACGTTGTTTTTTCTTATTATTTGTAAACGTTAGTTAGCATTCACACGTGAAGTGTTGCTAGCATGCACCCACTGCTGAGCTTTCAAACATCGCAAATGACTTTCTATCCTTGGTCATAATGACGTAAGAGACATAACAATAGTTATTTATTGAATGTGCCAGTGCATGGTTACATTATGAACGTCACTCGTCACATGATAATGATTACAATAAATCGTGTCATTGTGTCTGTATTTCACTAATATTCTCTTTCTCCGTGACATATTGCTGCATTATCTGCTTTGACCTATGCCCATAGCTGTCAACATTATAAACAACTGGCTTGTGGATGCACGCACGTGTGTGTGTGTGTGTGTGTGTGTGTGTGTGTGTGTGTGTGTGTGTGTGTGTGTGTGTGTGTACGTGCTACGTGCGTTCATGCGTGCGTGTCCATGAACTTTTTTAAAACGTAATACAAACATTATTTTATGACCGATGACTTTGGCAATTTTAAACCATAATTATATTACTTTATGGGAGGAAGCTGGTGCGTGGGAGAGAGAGAGAGAGAGAGAGAGAGAGGGAGGGAAAGAGAAAGAGAGAGAGGCAGGGAAAGAGAGAGAGAGAGGGAGAGAGGGAGAGAGGGAGAGAGGGAGAGAGGGAGAGAGAGAGAGTCTCACAAGGAAGCTGGTGAGGAGCCGGCTAAAGTGGGCTGGACATGTGGAAAAAATGGAAGGGGAACGGTTGACAAAGAGAGCGGATGCGCTTAGAGTGGAGGGTAGAAGTAAGGAAGACCGAGATTGAGATGGGAGGACTGAGTGAAGAGATGTTTGGTGGGAGTGGTGCAGTGCACGCATGTACAAATAACATAGATAGGTAGGGTACATCTGTCATAGTAAGGAAATAGAGACTTTTGGTAAGAACACTAAAGCAGACGCGGGTTGAACAGGTAATACTGTCAGGGATTTTATCAGTAATAGGAAGGAGGAGTCATATATATCGAAATTGCCGGGGGATAGCAATTAACATGATAGTCAAGAAGCTATGTATTGAAGAGGAAGTTGGTTTTGTGGATTTGATGGGAAGTTTTGTTAGAAGGGCTGAAATGTACATGAGGGACCAGCTTCATCTTATTGGAAAGGAGGCAGCAGTATTTGCGGATGGACTCTCAGCAGCAGTAGACAGTGGCGTGGGTAGCATGTCAATATTTTTGGTAGCAAACACTATTTAAACTAGAAGAGCAGGGGGTTACTTAGATATGCCTCAAGAAGGAGAAGAGGCCACTAGTACAGATAAACCAATAGCAGAATGTCCCAAAAACATGTATGAAGCAGGTTATAGATGCGTATGTTTAAATGCTAGGAGTATAGTAAAAAAGAAAAATGAATTAAACGTTATGATAGAAGATATTGACCCTCGTATAATTGGTGTTACCGAATCATGGGCCAACACAGACATAACAGATGCTGAATTAGGATTGACAGGATACGGAATGTTTAGGACAGATCGAATAGGAAGAAAGGGAGGGGGAGTTATTTTATATGTTAAAAAATCTATTCAGGCTTATTAAATAAAATTAGAAAGGAAAGCAGATTTCGATGAAGCTGTTTGGTGCAAAATAGTTTCAGGAAATTAAAAATTAACTATTGGATTAGTTTACCGAAGTCCAAGCATAAACGAAGAGGATAACACAAAATACAAAATGCTATAAAGGAAGTTAGTAAAGGGGAATGTATCATAATGGAAGATTTTAAAACATTTGAACACATACAATGGAAATCTCTAGAGAGTACAGGGGGTGAGGACCAACAATTTCTAGTTTTAATTCAGGAGAGCTTCCTTACTCGGCACGTGCTAGAACCAACCAGGGGAGAAAATGTATTAGATATAGTTTTATCATCACAAAAAAAATTGGTGGGCATTGTAAAAATACACGAACCATTGGGTAACAGTGACTACAATTAAATACATTTTGACATTAATGTAAATTCAGAAAGTAAAAATAAGAAAACGTAGAGCAGAAACTTCCACAAAGGTAACTATAAAGATATGAGAAAATACTTAGCTAAGCTAGACTGAAATAACATGCTGATGGATAAGACCGCAATTGAATGTTGGAATATTCTAAAATATAAAATTGAGAATATCATCGATAAATTTGTTCCCTTAAAAAACAAGGAAAACGGTCTAGAAAGAAACACTTATCAAAAGAAGCTATTAGAAAAATAGCGTTTAAACAAACTATGTGGAGGGTTTATAGGCGTACCAGAAAGGATGAAGATTATGCAAATTATAATGAGGCACTTTACCTAGCTACAACTGAAATTAGAAAATCTAAAATAACCTTTAAAAAAAAATTGGCAGGTAATATAAAAAGTGATAGCAAGAGTTTATATTCTTATGTAAGGAATACACATAAAGTTCGAGATAAGATGTGACTACTGGAAAACAGGGGAAACAAAACATAATTTCAGACGGGTTTCAAATGACGGAGGTCCTGAATGAGTATTTCAGCACAGTTTTTACCACAGAAGATATCAGCTCATTTCCAGGTCCATTCACTAAATTTGAGGGCAATAAATCACAACATTTAGGACAGTTATTTATAACTCCTGACTCCCAATTAAGAATATGAAAGAAAATAAATCACCTGGGGTTGATGGGATACCACCAAAACTGCATAAGGAAATTGTTGAGCAAATTAATACAACATTTGCAAAATTGTTTATCTTGTCACTAGAAGAAGGAATAGTTCCTTCAGAATGGAAAGAAGCAAACATTACGCCACTATTTAAGAGAAGGGATCGAGGAACAAACCAGAAAATTACAGACCAGTGAGTTTAACATCAGTTGTATGTAAATTACTCGAAACGTTATTTAGAGACCACATGGTGGAATTCCTTTTAAAACATAAATTACTAAATACATCTCAACATGAGTTCCTAAAAGCAAGGTCATGTCTACCTAATTTCTTATGTTTTTTTTGAAGAAATTAAAAGTGGGTAGACGACGGATCACCAGTTACGAAAGTGGCTTATTACAATGTTGTTTGTCAACAATAGAGACCAGGAGACTAACAGGATACAAAATAGAAGTGTTTAAAATAGTGAATGGTTATGAGGATGTTGATAGGAATATGTTCGTCAAATTTAAAGAAGGCAGTAGAACCAGAGGACACAAAGCAGCATTAGTTAATGAGGAGTGTAGGATGGACATGAGAAAGTAGTCTTTTTCACAGAGGGTGATAAATGAATGGAACAAATCGCCAAATGATTGTGTTAATGCTAGTAGTGTGAAAATGTTTAAAAATAGAATTGACAGATATTTGATAAGGGCGGGCTACACATAGATGAGAAAACGGTTGGACTCTCGATAAGCCAATGGTTTCCTTGTCCACTTGCCTTGCCATTTGGAACTTGTTGTTTGTGATGGCAGTCTTGTTAAATCTTGTTAAACACGTGCAATGAAAGACAAATGTGGAAGTGTATTAACGGAAGGATTGGCCAGAAGGGATCGATGAAAAAACACTTTGAGGAAATCCTTAATATACCTATCCCTGATGACCCTGTGACATATATGGGGGTCATATCATATCCGATTAGAAATGAAATAGCTCTGACCCAACAATCAGAAATTAGAACAGCGCTAAGGAAGATGAAAAACGGAAAAGAAGGGGGCAAGGACGAAATTAAAGCAGAATTATCAAAAGAAAAGCAAACATGAATACAACAGAGAAATGACTTGTAAACTTATTCGGAATATTTTGGGAACAAGAGAAAGTGCCAAAAACATAGAAGCAGGGACTTATAGTTAAAATACCGAAGAAAGGTGACCTTACAGAGTACGGGGATTTTAAAGGTATTACTTTGACATGTGTTCTTATTAAAGTATTTGGAACAGTAGTTTTTGACAGAAGAAGAAATGGAATTAACAGCAAGTTATAATACGAACAAGTTATAATACGAACAAGTTATAATACGAACAAGTTATAATACGAACAAGCAGGTTTCAGAAGTAGGAGAGGAACAGTTGAATAGAAAAATATTTTTCTAAATATTATAGAACATAGTAGAACATAGTAGAACATAGTAGAACATAGTAGTGGAATGGCAGGAAACTCTACTCATCACGTTTGTGGACTTTGCAAAAGCGTTTGACTCAGTGCACCGATAGATTTTATGTAAAATCATGGAGAGCTATGGAATTCCACGCAAGATAATCCACATGGTTCAGATGTTATACGAAGATAGTAAATGTGCAGTGCTAGACGAATGTGATGAATCTGAGAGGTTCAAGGTTAAAACCGGAGTTAAACATGTAATGTCTGGATTCATAGTCTTGAGGGTACTGGACTGGATAATGAGAAACACAACAGCAGGAAATAAAACAGGGATAAGTTGCAACTTCACGTCAAAACTAGAGGATTTGGACCTTGTTGATGACATAGCACTAATAAGCACATAGCTACAAACACCAACCAAGACAAGACAACTGAATTAATTTGCAGTAAGGACAGGACTAAGAATAAATAAAAAGAAAACTCAAATATTGAGGATAAACAGCAAGTGCAAAAACAGAAAGTGATGACCAAGGACTAATGGAGTGGACAAGTGTAACTACCTGGGTGCCAATGTGAATAAGCAAGGGGAAGCTGTGATGACATTGCTAACATAATTCGTAAAGCTGGAATATGTCATGAAGCTTAAGTAAATATGGACTTCAAATATATACACATTTATATATAAATGGAGGCGTTTTAATACGTATGTTAAACCAATGTTGTTGAATTGAAGTGAAACATGGAAAATAAATTAATGCGACAACATAAAGTCTGATACGTTGTTTTCAAGTGCTTAAGACGGATCTTACAAATTAGATGGTCATGCGTTGTACTGTCAAATCAAGATATTATTGCAAAAACAAAAATTAAGAAAACCAGCACTGAGGTTAAAGAAGTCGGAAATGGATAGGACATATCTTACGAATGGACAAAAACAGCAAATGTGAGACGGGATTGACGTGGACGCCCGAAGGTAGAATAAATTGGTCGACCAAAGACAACGTGGCGATCAACTGTTGAAAATGAAAGACGCATACTGGAGTGGAATTGGTGGAACGAGGCCAGATGACGTAGCGGCAGACAGAGCGAGCTGGAGGAGATGCACTTCGTCCTTATGGGTCACTGGCTCCGAAGACGATAACCGAGGTGAGGTGACTACCGTATTATATACCATAGCATAACCATTCCAACCGTAACACACTGAAGTGCAAGGCTTTAACACACAAATATGGAACACAACATAGGGCCTAAAACAGGCTGCTAACAATACTCCAAACTTCATCCTTGAAAATATGCGAACACACAGTCTATATTTTATGTATATATATATATATATATATATATATATATATATATATATATATATATATATATATATATATATATATATATATATATATATATATATATATATATATATATATATATATATATATATATATATATATATACATATCAACACTCAGTAAACATGCGACTAACCTGCGCGGATACTTTGATGAGTGCGACGTCTTTGATGTGTGTGAAGCCCTCGTACTTGTACGTGTATTCGGTGTCCGGCTGGAACCACACGGTGTGCTGGGCTTCAGGACACAAGACGGCGTTCAGCGACAGGAGTAAAAACATGTAGAGACAGAACCGCCATACTACCGTGCCTTGCATGTTTAGGCTGAGCTCTCGGTAATAACTGTGGAATGGACTGTCTGATTGTAACGGAATCAGCGTCGCGTCGGGCAGAGTAAACGTGCACAGCGACTAGACGACCGTCAGTCTGTGTCACGGGGAGCTACGTCGCGGTCCAGTGGTTCGCTAAGGTGACGGGTTCACCTGACAGCTGTCAGCGGGTGTTCGCGTCGGTCACCTAACTCCGGTGTAATTTCAAAGCGGCCAACGAATGTAATACTCGCATGCAAATCTGACTAGCACATTTGTTAAACCCGGATCTTGAAACTTGAGTATCCGGCGTGTGAATTGCGGTGTCTGTGCTATCTTGAGACATCCGTTTTACACAGTAGCGCTTCCCGAATCAGAGACACTGCTTAATTAGTAACATGATACAAATGAGTAAGTCCTGCCGCTCTGAATTACCAGTCGGTCGCAACATACGGTCAGCGAAAGACCGCTGAGGGGCAAGAACGTGTATGAGACATTTGTAATGAATCCGGAGTAGCGCAGCTACCATTTCGACTCTGACACAAATCGACACGATCCAGTGACCCCTACACACTCAAATACTCAACCTGTAGACCCGAATAAACACATCAATTTGTCTGAATGTCATTAGGCATACCACTGCATCATGTTATATACATTGACTATAGTGGCATCTCGCTATAAGATATCCTGGTGGAAAGAACATCCTCTTAAAATGAACCTCTTTAAACTCACCGATTTATGTACCCCTGAGGAACATCGGATATGGAACATGTTGACCAAATCCCAGCATGTTAATTATAGCGTGAGTCCACTTCGAGTCTGAGCAATTTGTTTATGCTAAGTGGCTGATTCATTTACCCGCGGAGAACTATGGAGTGATTCCGTTCCACCAAATACTTTTCATTATACTAAACGATTAATTATTCCCTATTTTGTAAAATAGAATTCACTGTATTCCATGGAATGCGATCAAAAGCCCTAACGGGTCTAAAGCTCTTCGATGAAAAGCCATCCCGGTCAAAAACCCCATCCTATTTTGGAAAACGGTCAACCCCATCTGGATTAGTGTGGTGTGAATTAGAATAAATTAAATGGGTCCTCGATATGGTCATACATGCTATTCGTTTCTTGTTTCATATACTGTATAGTATACATAATGCAATATAATTTTTTATGTCCAAAATCCAAATGGCTTGTGGGATTAGGATAATAGGAATTATCAAATTATCAATAATATTTTGCATATTTGCGTCGCTATTTCTGATATATTAAAAGTAGTTGAACAAATTAATAACTTTATTAATTGGGCAACATATATATGGACAACCCTCTGTTATTTGACCGGAAGGGTTTTTGACCGAGTATTTTTTGACCGGCAGAGCTTTTGACAGAGTACTTTTACCTGGACACCCAGTGGTGACTTCAACTGACCAGCATTCAAATATTGATTCGGTTTATGACGCAAGTGTGAATGTGTCGACTGGCCAACGTTAGACATGGAATCAAAGGCTGGTCATTCGGGAAGAAAATACTAATATACTGTCCACTGCAAGGGTTTTTAGGCAATCGCTATTCGGTGCTTCACAAATGTTTGTCTAGTGGAAATACTGGATAATTTGTTGGGTTAATTTATTTTATTTTGAAAATATCACAATTAGTTTTAAGTACAAACGACCAAAAGGCTGTTTTTCAGTGAAATAAATAACATCAAACCGGATTCTGATCACAATGACAAAGACCAGTGCACAACTCTCATAACCAACCGCGTCATCATATATTGCCGTTATTTTAAACTATTGCTTGGCTTAGGAAATTATCATTAATACCGGTAGATTTCAGTCAAACAATGCCTGAGTCGGCGTGCGTGCGTGTGTGCGTGCGTGTGTGCGTGCATGTGATTTATGTATGAGTGTGATCATGTATCTCCGACACAATTAAAAAAAAGAGAGATCATGTAGCATCAACCGAGACAGATGTTTGCAGCGATAAAAGAACACCGTTACTTGGAAAGGATGTTCAATGCTAAACAACAAAGCAAAAAATTATCGCTGGCAACTGCTACGAATTTAAGTCACATTACGTAACTATGTACAACCCGGAAGATCCGGTATTCAGCATCTCCCTGCCTAGGAAATAACCGCTATCTATTTCCATGCAGAAGACCATGTGCGTTCTCATAGGTGTAAAGGTTCCTACACATTTAGAATTTATATAGTTACTAATGTCATTTTGTTAGGTCAGTAGAAACAATTGTGTTATTGCTATGCTCACAGCATATATATATATATATATATATATATATATATATATATATATATATATATATATATATATATATATATATATATATATATATATATATATATATATATATATATATATATATATATATATATATATATATATATATATAATGATAATAGTGTAAATGTGCAGATAACATTTTCATTGGAAATATTGACTCGACTTATTTTCTTGACTCATGTTCGTACAGCGGTGTTATAAGCTGTTTGTTGCCGGTTGCGTTGATCTCATTATCGCTGTGGGGAAATCGGTGGCTTTATGTGGATACTTTCAAATATCAGTGTGCACAGGTGATATAAGTGACATGTTCAAAAAATTTTTATTGCAATTCCGTTACATTGATACAATAATGTTGTTGTTGTTGGTGATGATGATTGTGTTGTTGTTGCTCTCTTCTTTATCCCTGAAGTCCTGGGTGAGGCTGGCACCGATACTGGTTGTCGACATGCCATTCATATCAATATTAATGAAACACAATTAACCAAATAAGTTACCTAGAGCAAGGACTTATTATATAAAACGTGGACCAACGAAGGGGACATTTCGTATCATATTCATCGCTCCAACACGGACGTTTTCATTAGATCGAGCGGCCATTTTAAATTATGTGCCGTTTCGCTTATTTAGTTCAGTTAACTTAGACTAATTAGTAAAGAATGTCGACCTCCAGTGCGAGAAATTTACTATCACTGTCTCATCCATAAACACTCCTTAGTAGACTATGAAATGGGAGTTGCGAAATGTTGACAACACTGCGTTCATGTCGATAGGCTATATTTTATCTTGACTTGACACGGCAACCAGTGGTGTGTCCGCCGCAGGAACGACGCAAACGTCGAAACTATGTAAACCCGGACACAGTAAACACCCGTGTAACATTAAGTACCACCCAACTTGACCCAGGCTCTAAATCACGACCCGGATTCAACAGACAATTGTCTGTTCACCAGAGTAGCACCACACCTGTCAATGAATTACTGCAATACAATAGAACAGCCGGGGGATCGGATGCGCTGTGAAGTAGGAGTTCCTCCGCTCACGGTAGTCCAACAGAAATACACATCTAAAAATAACACAAACTAATGGCGCAACTGAATTAAGGTCTAAAATGGCACATTTGAATGTAAAATGTAACTCACAAATAAATGAATGTTGACGAAGATTACACATTTGAGTGTCATAGTAGTAATTTAGTGACACAACATATCTGGAACCTGCACAATGTGTCCACACATTTGTTCAGTTTAATCACGTAAAATTATAATTGTTCAGGATGTTCATGGTGAGATCTTAATTGTGTCCACGCCAAACAAATGAACAATCTAACTTAATGAAAACATTCAAAATCTAATTGAATGAAACGACTTATTGTTCATGGTGGATTTTCGTGGTGAGATATAATTTGTGGATCAAATAAACATCACAACTTATCATAAGTACATGAATAAAACTATATATATATATATATATATATATATATATATATATATATATATATATATATTAAATATATCATGCTCATATGTGCCATTTTCGTCCTTAATACAGCGTTGTCATTATAGTGTGTGCCTTTTTCGCATGTGCCGTTTTCGGTGCGTCCTTATGCCGAGCGACCCCGCATGCACCTGTTAAAGTAATACAGTAATATACTGAACACAATTTGAAAGTTGACAAACATTAATGTGCTAGCATATAACTAGCGGCGTGAATCGTGTGATTGTCCTTTATTTGCCGGGTACTGGCGGCCCATACCGCAGTATAAATTTTCACTCAATTACATAATTATTATATGCATGCGTAAGTGGCCACACATGAAAAAGAGGTGCGGCACATGCAGACAATGGTCACTCGTGTTCACTCGGAAATCGAGGCTGTTGTCAAGTTGAAAACGTCAATGTTTGTCATGCCGAGACTTTTTAGTGGCGACCGAAAGCGTGTCTTATGCCAAGACGAGACAGTTGGTCGGTAGTAGAGGTTGGACATGTTTGTGGGTGCAGTAAACAGCCAACTCACACCTATGTGACACATGTCCAGCAAAATGGGCCAGTGACCGATCTCCCAAGGTAGAGGCTCCTCGTCTGACGTCACGTGCGGATGACCGATATATCCGGCTACATAATCGGTGTGATCGGTTTGTGGCTGCAACCTCTACTCTTGATGTTAGACCTACTGTTAGCCACGGTGCACCGTCACGCCTGAAATGTGCTGCACATATTGACCCATGATTTGGGAATAAAATCACATCAAGATCACATCTTGTTGTCCAGTTGTTCTGTATACCCAGAACACGAACGTGTACTAGCATTATCACCTCTAACTTCCACGTTGGTAAGGTCAGGACACATTAGTGCCCTGCATTGGCCTATAATTTTAGCCCAATCCCGGCCCGCAATTAGCAGATAGAATCCAGGCCCGGCCCAGGCCCGCAAACTAGAATTTAAATCCAGCACCCGGCCCATACCCGTTGACCAAAGACGGGTAAGCCCGCGGCCAGCTAATTTTTAAAACGATAAACCTATTATCTTATAATAAAAACAAAACACAAATAAACTGTAATACATACGTGTTGTTTTATTAAAAATAAATTATATATGAACATTGTATAATGTCTACTAGTCTGCTCTCTGCTGTCCGTAGTCTGCTCTCTACTGTCCGTAGTCTGCTCTCTACTGTCCGTAGTCTGCTCTCTACTGTCCGTAGTGTGCTCTCTACTGTCCGTAGTGTGCTCTCTACTGTCCGTAGTCTGCTCTCTACTGTCCGTAGTCTGCTCTCTACAGTCCATAGTCTGCTCTCTACTGTCCGTAGTCTGCTCTCTACTGTCCGTAGTCTGCTCTCTACTGTCCGTAGTCTGCTCTCTACTGTCCGTAGTGTGCTCTCTACTGTCCGTAGTGTGCTCTCTACTCTCCGTAGTCTGCTCTCTACTGTCCGTAGTCTGCTCTCTACTGTCCGTAGTGTGCTGGACGAGTTCTAGAAATCCAGCGCAACAACTGCTTCAAACGGACGAATATCCTGAAGAAAACTAATCAACTTTTTATTGTCATTAATATTAAGTGTTATAACATATGTTTATATATGGCTTTAATTTATTGGCTTATGATTAGGGTAGGATATTTGTTTATCTAACCCTAACATAAACCTACTGCAAACTATAGCCCTAATTTAAGTTGTTAATTGAATTAGCTCAACTAAGTTAACTTAATTTAATTAATTAATGTTACCAGTAAGGGCAGTTAATTTGGTTGGCAGTTAATTGATATTTAATTAAATGTCACCCACTGGCACTGACACCGAGTAGCATTTCTAGCAGGCCTGCAGTCATTAGCCTGACACAGATCAGGTTCAGTCAGGTGTGAATTAGTACAAGTGTGAATGAATCAGTACTGGAGAAATTGTAGACACTAAACAGTGAGGTTAAACTACATTCCAATACATAAAGCACTGGTGTCATTGTAGACACTAAACAGTGAGGTTAAACTACATTCCAGTACATAAAGCACTGATGTCATTGTAGACACTAAACAGTGAGGTTAAACTACGTTCCAGTACATAAAGCATTGGTGTAATTGTAGACACTAAACAGTGAGGTTAAACTACATTCCAATACTAAAGCGCTGGTGTCATTCATAACTCCATGCAAGCCCCACGGGCTGCGGGCCGGGCCGCGCTTGGACCCAAAACCCGGCCCGTGCAGGGCACTAGGATACATGCGTTGTCAAGTTACTTTTTTGTTCAATACACAACAGAACAGCATGAAGATATCGGATGCAGCCAGCCAATCGAGTGTCGGTTGGCGCGTGTTACATGCGTGCACATTGGGGAAACCGCAACACAGGCACATGTTGGGCCTACGTCGAGCGAAGCATGACCTCCTTTATTATGGAAAATAGGATTGTCTGGCGGATTGTTTTCTTCCGTTGGCCTTTGTGGCTTCCATTTATTTCCATCCTAGCTTGAAGCACGATTGACTAGACCGAGTGTTGCGAAATTATTCCAACCCGACCATGTTTTATAAAGGTTAAAAGGTACGCTCTTACATAGCGCGGTGTCCAGTCCAGAGCGTTGAACCCTTCACGCCCTGGCAGACCTGCCCATTCTTACGCCCTTTCAACTTCCCTGAAGCTTTCAGCCACGTAGCAATTACTGCGCGAAGACTATTCGTTCACATATCTAGATTCGGCAATGTGGGGTGAACGAAATGGCAACAAGAGGATTCAAACGCGGGTTCTCCAGATTAGAATCCAGCGTTCTACCCTCTAAGCCACCCCGCCCTTTATACCATTATATAGCATGGCGTTCCACAGACGTTTGCTTATAGGTTTTGCTGCAGTGTCAATATATTAATGCATGCCTGGTCGATTTCTTACGACAGCGATATCCGTTCAAAGCTTTATATAAATATATATCTGCCATCCACTGTACGTTGCAGGTGTTAGCTAATTTCACGTTAAATATATGAAGTATTTTGAACACCGAACTAACAAATAATAATGAACCACAAATAACGACAAAAACACTACCTTGATATATTCAATGACAGCTCAATTATCCCATTATATTTTAATCCGTATGCAGCCCCAATGCACTGACCAATCACACACTATGATATTGGTTGACTAAATTGAAACGCATGATACTTTATTAACAAATCAATTCAGACTTTTGGATCCTAATTAATTAGTCATAAAAGAAACTATGCGTTGTTCTGGGAGCACTTCCGTCTGATCACACATTCGATGGCTGTAGGTAGCCACACATTCGATGACTGTAGGTAGCCACACATTCGATAGTTGTAGGTAGCCACCCACTCGATGGTTGTATGTAGCCACACATTCGAAGGATGTAGGTAGCCACACATTCGATGGTTGTAGGTAGCCACACCTTCGATGGTTATAGGTAGCCACACCGTCGTCGTTTTGTGCTGAGCCACACACTAGATGGTTGTAATTAGCCACACCATCGATAGTTGTAAATAGCCACAGCTTCGACGATTGCAGTTAGTTCCACCTTCGATTGTTGTCAAGTGTCGCTGCATATAGCTTCGCTATCCTCCGAATCATCTGATGATACTACGCATGTGTATATGGCTTATTTTATGCTATAACCTCACACAATAAGTCTTCTGACACATCAACGTAAGCGGCATATAAACGGTACCACTAAATGATAAATACACAATACGTCACAATTCCTTCACCATCATTTTATTAAACTGAACATCTACATCTACAACACAACTACAACAAGTGCATGACTGTTGGCAGCGCTGACGAAAATGGAGTATATTTGTTATATAATAATACATTTTCATTCGGTGTTATAATATATTGCATCACAATGACAATAATAGATAAATCTTTGATACCACCATTTAAAATGTTAATCTGAACACAAGCAAATAATTATGTGTCAACGATGTCACGTCGGTCAATTGATTGTCATGGTCGCTCCGAAGAAGGCAGAATTGCTGGATTTTTTTTCACTTGTTGATAAATAGGTCAACGTAAATTGGCTGATCTTCAAGGGATAATTGCCCCTTCCAAGTTACAATTCCCGTTTGGGACTGCCAACAAAGCTTCACAAAGTGTACCTGACATCAAAGATGGCAAAGTGGCGCGGCCAATGAATGGTTTTGTTGCAATAAAAGCGACCAAGCAGACAGACACCATCAGAATAGAATGAACAAATGCAAGCGGCACAACATTCGTGCTATTGAGTCCACAAAATATCAGCAGGAACAACGCACGCACGCAAGCACTCATGCACGCACTCACACGCACGCACGAACGCACGCACGCACATACACACACATACACACACACGCACGCACGCACGCACACACACACACGCACGCACACACACACAAACACACGTACAGTATTTTATGTACGTCAGTTCTGCTCTACCAGCCTGTAGCCGGAGTCAGTGCGCACGCGCGCGTAAAACGACTGGTGTCGTTTCAGTCCTTTCGCGTAGCAGGCGTAGTTGGCATAGCCCATGATACGGCGGAAAGACGACAACTCGCTGAAGAAGTATTCACGTCCCGCAGTCGACAAACTGTCTCTGTCCGGCAGCAGCGCGGGATACGACTCTAGGTCGGTGCCGCGGTCGATCGCCCATCGGTTGTGGGTCGAGTCTGTGACGCCGCAGAATCCAGAGTCGACCAGACAGTCAACGCGGTCTCGGAACAGGACTCCATGCAGATCAATGCAGCTAATGGAAGTTTGTTTGTACAGAGGCAGCAACTTCTGCATCAGGCATTTGTTGGTGGCCTTCATCCACTGGCGACCCTAAAATAGACAAAAATCTACATTAGACCGACCGACCGACCGACCGACCGACCGACCGACCGACCGACCGACCGACCGACCGACCGACCGACCGACCGACCGACCGACCGACCGACCGACCGACCGACCGACCGACCGACCGACCGACCGACCGACCGACCGACCGACCGACCGACCGACCGACCGACCGACCGACCGACCGACCGACCGACCGACCGACCGACCGACCGACCGACCGACCGACCGACCGACCGACCGACCGACCGACCGACCGACCGACCGACCGACCGACCGACCGACCGACCGACCGACCGACCGACCGACCGACCGACCGACCGACCGACCGACCGACCGACCGACCGACCGACCGACCGACCGACCGACCGACCGACCGACCGACCGACCGACCGACCGACCGACCGACCGACCGACCGACCGACCGACCGACCGACCGACCGACCGACCGACCGACCGACCGACCGACCGACCGACCGACCGACCGACCGTCCGACCGACCGACCGACCGACCGACCGACCGACCGACCGACCGACCGACCGACCGACCGACCGACCGACCGACCGACCGACCGACCGACCTAAATTTATAGATTAATCGGACGCTAAGTTTCGTCATCAAGATTCAGTGAGAATAGTTACCTGTGAATCAAAATATTGGCTCTGCATTTCAAGATCTACACACAACAGTAGCTCGAAGTCGGTCACGTGACTCGCACCAAACACGTCACAAGGGAACCTCTCGTGGAAACACCGGTAGAAACGACAGTCGCCGGCGTTGGCGTAGGCGACGCACTGGGAGGACACATCTGGAGAAAGAACGATTATTGTGTCATATGTTCACAGTCAGTGGCGTACGTTGGATCTCGCAATAGGGAGGTCAAAGGGGGTCAAAGGAGGTCAAAGGGGGTCAAGCTTAGCCACCCATTAGTTTACAATGCTACCACGTAGCGGCGCAACAGGTTACATTATGAAATCAATCAAATATTTCAGTCAAAGGTTTTATGGCCCTCTAAATACGCCACTGTTCACTGTGGATGGAATATAATTGTATTAGAAATAACATATTTTTAAAAATGTTGCATGGAAAGCTATATTTCTCAGAGGGGTGTGTTAAACATGCATGAACATGTTGGACTCTCAACAAGCAAATGTTCTCTTTTCTTCGTAATTTCTAGCTATGTGTAATGTAATCTTGTCTTGTTAAATGTTGGTAAAGAACGGATAAGTGTCCAACATGTTTTACGAAGAATAAAAGCAGTACCCAATAGCGACTTGGGAATGATTACATATCCCCGGATCACTGTGTAAATTTATAAACAAAGCATGAGTTATGCATTTGTATGTGTGTGTATGTGTGTGTGTGTGTGTGTGCGTGTGTGTGCGTGTGTTTGTGTGTGTGTGTGTGTGTGTGTAAGCGCGCGCGCGTGTGTTCACCTAGTTGTGTGCGAAGGTGTATGAGTTTGTGCGTGCGCGTGAGCGCGTTCTTGTCCACACCTGTCTTCGCGTTGGTAGCATCGGCACCTTCAAGAGTTCGTTGTAGTTTTTTATAGCCGTCTTTAACAGTCTCACGAAGGACGTCAAGCACACTTTTTGTAGAATCTTTGATACAGTAATTACTCGTATCTAGCACCTGTAGACAGTCGAAAAACAATTTATACTGTATATAATAAGATTAGTGAAACAGTTGGCGGGGGAGCTCACCCGTATCTAGTGTGTTTACAAGACTGTGTTACTAGTCACAAAGAAACGGCTATAATAATACAGAAAGTAAACCTCAAATATAATCACGATAACATTATATAGTAGAACTGAGGATTGTCAGAAGTGTGACTAAATGTACGTTTTCACATGATTGACACTAAAATGTTGGCCATAAAACGTTTGATCGTTGACACTAAGACCAGCATCGATTCGATGGCAGGCAACAGCGCGAATTATGGTATAACTAGTTCATAAATAGTTGTCGCACAATAATAGGAATGTAGATGGGGAGTTGAGTAGTTGTCGCAAGTATGTAACATCAAGTTCACAGATTCATAACTCGTGCTACTATTATCTATTCTTGTGTCCTCTATTCTGTCGCATGGTTATTTACCAAATCAATCACAGTGTCAGTAGCATGTTGCATCAAATATGTCACATTTGTTCTACTGCTATAAAAATAAGCTATTTACTGCATGTTTCAGTAATATTTACATGTGTGCTTTGTTTGTAAATTGTAGAAAAACAAACTTTCAGCAATTTGCTGTTGCTTGTAACAACTCCTACAGGATATAGAACAGACTGCCTATGAGATGTAGCACTAGCCACATGTTCGCTACGGCTGATGTCAACTCAAGTAAATGTGTCATCAGAAAGGCTATATTTAGCTTAATGACTAGGATTGACAAGCCACTGAATCCCATTATACAGAGCATTGCAATTAGCGACATGTACTCTACGTCGAAATTGCGGCATCAATGGATCTTAGCTTTGTATAATTTTCAAATATAGTGTTTTTAATCAATGTATTTATTATTTTTATATGGACATACTGATTGATTGTGTGAAATATAAAACATATTATATATATATATATATGCTTATCACACATATATATATATATATATATATATATATATATATATATATATATATATATATATATATATATATATATATATATATATATATATAGTAGCAGTTACCTGTTTCCACGCAGCTGCGGAATCTGGTCCCGCAAAGTCTTTCATCTCGTACACGGCCCACAGAGCATCCCAGTTTGATGCGTCGGCCGCCATTTTGCAGAACCCTACTCCATTCTTTATGTAGCAGTCGACGTGGGAGTCGAGGGCGATTCTCTTGATGGTTTCACAGTCGTGTGCTCCTTTGTAGAACGGCGCTATTGCCTTCATCAAACACTTTCGAACTTCATCCACCCACGCCTTTCCCTGAGAACATATGTTGAAGTATGACACAATAAAATAGTTGAATATTACCGTAGACAAAAATATTTATATTCCACTACGAAGAAAATATGCCATATTGCTAGGACTTACATTTATTTTTCACCTCAACATCGGTAGCCATTAAATGTTATCTGTAGAACGCTGTGAACTTAATCGGATCTGACGCTACACAAAATAATAATAAAAAAATAATAATTGTTATTGTTATTATTATTATTATTATTATTATTAATGCGACGATTTATAAAATATAAGGTTGAATTCACGAACATCATTGCCTTATGATGACCTACTCACGTCAGCAGTAAATTTGTCGTAATGTTTGGTGAATTTGCTGCAATATCGGAAGCCGTATCCTAAGGCGTAACCTTCGTTACGACAAGGAACACTCGAGTCCACGCACTTGTAGAACTCGCAGTTACCCACCTCAGCATGTGAGGCGCATCCTACAATTCGTGGCTCGGGGTATATACTGAGTAGATGTACGCGTAATATACATAGACGTGCATGATTCCGTATTGGCATGCATCTATTCATCGAACATAGCGTGTGCTAAGATGGTTAATATATAAAGCCTCCGTCATACATCAAACACCTAGCACACGGTCTCACAACATGACGTTCCTACCAATCGCTTCCTTTCCTAGAACTATATCACTGTGTAAATAACACTACCGCAGAAAAACGCACATGTTACGTGAGTCGCGAACGTCTTCTTTTATGCCAGTAGGAACAGCTACCTGTTACACCAATGAAGAATCTAAGGTAAACATAATTATAAATACCAACATCACAGTTTACTTAAGTAATACTAAAGTAACCAGAATATGTATTAGTAATATTAAACATGCCGGATATTCATATACTTCCGTAAACTTCGCAATCACCTTAACAATTAGCTTAAGCAATATTTCACGTTTCCTATACCCAAAGAAGCCACTTACCGTTCGTCTTCCAGAGAGTAACTGACTGGACAGGGGATGCCTTGGTGTAGTCCTTTATCTGATGCATGTTTTTGCCGTCCCAGAGTCCGACTGAGCCCGTACTGCGGTCAGTCTGTGAGACATCAAGCATCAAGATGCCGCTCTGTCCGGTCACCTCCGACACTGACGAGACGGTCAGTGGATCACCGTACGTCTTCGTCAGGTAAGTCTTCAGCGCTGCCTGGTCGTATATATACACCTTCTTGTCGCGTCCGATGAATGCGCCCTGTGAGTTGTCCTTCGGGATGTGGTGGCCGTCCAGCTGGTTGAGCGTGTAGGACAAGCGTAAACCGTCGATGGCCGCGAGTGTCTTGATCTTTTCTAACTGCAGGTTCCCGGTCACTTTCTTGCGCAAATCAACGCCGCTTATATCGCCACCCTCCGCTTTGTCACCTGGGTAAGCTGCCACCAGCGTTCTGTAGCTGGGCAGGAACCGTGACCCGGAAGAGGTTTTCGTGTTGTCTAAAATAAGTATGTTTTGAAAGGATTGCAGTTAAAATGTAAAAGTAAAATAGTTGCCAAACAAACTGTCTAGTTTTGCTATCCGTATGTTTGACCTATTCGCAAACAGTTATGCGTGCGCACGTGGTTACCCATTTACATCGGCAAGTAGGTAATCATGTGCATACACACATGCAAAAAAAATGAATGCAACCGTGCGTGTGTGCGTTAGTGCATTTGCCTATATGCACTAACGCATGTCCTAACGCACGCACGCATGCACGCACACGCGCGCAGAAACTCACGCACGCGCACGCACGAACATATATTTTCGAAAGTGATTTGAGCACGAAATGGAATTATGCTTCTTCTCCACTCAATCTTATCAACCCATAATTAAATGTTCCACTTACCACTGGATGGCAACATGGTGCGGTAGAACGTCTTCGCGACTTCTTCAACAGTCCGTCTGCAATACCATGATGAACATGCGTGCTTCACTCGCTGAATGAATTTGTCTTTGTTGACAATCGTAGTTTTGAACTGATCCAGTCTGTGTTGACTGGAGACGGATTGGTAGCCGACTCCGTAGTAGCGTTCTAAGACGTCACTTAGCTTTAAACGGGGGTCTGCCGCCAACCACCTGGAGACCCGCTCCCCGAGAACGAGGCCATCAGTACCACCCAACAGTTCTGCGCGTGTTGTTTGTTTGTCCGCCATTATTTTTTTGAGTCGATATTTTGGCGGGCAACTCGACTTTACCCAAACTCCAGTCAATCCCATTATTTCCTTCGGTGTACTCCACTCCCACGATCGCGAGTCAGCTGCTGACGCTAATATGCCGGTGACTGTGACCGCGTGCAGTGCTGTCAGAGCAACTTCTGTCATGCTTCCAGAAGGTTCTGTTTTGTAGTTAGCACCGACGGCCAAACCAGCGAGAACGGGTCCAACGGCCACAGTGTCTTCGCCTGCGTCGATGACTCCCAGTTCTCGCTTGCTGTCTCTGTCTACAAAGCGGTGCAACAACATCTCTCGGATTACGTACCACGAGAAACCGCTTGTGTAGGTATAGTCGACCTTTTTCCTGTGCATTACCTTTCTAACGGAATCCGGCAACGAATATTTGCTCGCAGTAACAATTGCCCGCGTCATATCAGCAATACCATACTTGGTCTCCCTCTCCAACTGTTTCACCAGATTAACGAAGTAATTTATTGTATATTTCGTTTTTAACACATTAGGGCACGTTTCGTACAGGTTCTTGTAGATTGTCTGCACAGTCGACGGCACTTGCTTCAAGAGATATGCTTTGGATTTTCCACTGTATACTGATGGCCATTCAAGTTTCTTCAATTTACCAACTATTTTGGAATAATAAAACAGGTCGGAGAAGGTCATTGACTGCGCCTCCAGCTCGTGATCAGGGAGTAATTCCCCAAAAGTTGCATTTCTGTCTGCGGCTTTGAAGATCCTTCCACCAGCGTCGACACCACTACCTTGGTAGTACTCGTAGAGTATTTGACTCAAAGGTTTCTTCTTTATCATTGGTATGATAGTGCCCAATATGACGCCATCTATGTCGCCCAGTAATTCGGCATCAGTCAGTTCCGACGAAGGTTTAGAGTTCAAAGTGTAGACCTTAGGACATGACGCGCTGTCCCATTTACCGGACGGACCAAGTAAGACAAACTTCGTCGGGTATGCGTAGTGTAGTAATGTTGTCTGCCCGATGTCACCAGAAATTGTCGATTGAAACATATTATCCATATCCTCCTTAACACCTTCTTCCTCATCACTCTGAACATGAGTATCTCGGTTGAATCCACCGCAGTCAATGCCAGCCATGACGTGACCAATAGCAACAGTCTCCTTTTGTGTTAATATCACACCTACTTCAAGACCTGTTGAGCTACTCGAATGGTGCCCGACCATAGAATTCAGTAAATTCGTCTCAGCATTCGTCAGCCCAGTCGTAAGCTCCTCTGGTGTCCCACATGATTTGTGCCAAGCATAACTATTATAGGCCAACTCGCGTAGGTAGGCCGCCACCATTCTCGTGGTAGTGGACGTGTCGTTGCCCTCGATCTTCCTGACCAAGTCGATAAAGCCGCTCATTGTGTATGGCTCGCTGCAGCTTCGGCGTTGACGACTTCTGTAGAAACAATTTGTTGTGGTAATGCAGAAAGTACAGTACAATCGTAGGCAAGACAACTATTCGGCACCAACATTTTGTGACATTTCAGGTTTATCTTCAGGGATAGTGTAGTTGGACTTAATTCATTAACCAGTAGTACAATGTTTAGATTTCGATATGCGTATTTGGGACTAGCCACTAGGACATGTGTGTTTATTTGTTGACAGCCATTAAACAGCCAACGCCAGTATTTCCATAACTCTTTTTGTTGAACAATATGCATATTGTTTGCTATGTATATATGTGTATGCATTTGTTGTCGCCATAAATAAATATTAAGGGGTTGAAACTCCCCATGAATCATCCCGGAATGTCAAAATTAACATTTATCTAAAAAAAGCATGACAATTCCGTTCTCGTGAAATTATGTCCGGGAGCCGAGATTTCCGACGTAACGAGGTCCCACTGTGCACGACTTACCTGACATAATCATTCTCACTGCCAACATGGACATCAGTTTCTGCAAAGTCAAGGTTTATGCTCACATTTAATTCATGAAAAAAAAATATGTGAAGGGAAAATACATTTATCGATCATCGATGTAACACAGTCACGCAATTTATCTTTCTCCACGAGATGCAATACATTGCATCATGACATACGAAACACTTCATAAATATTATATTTAAGGAAAACATTTAAAGTATGAAGTATGAAGGTGTGTCATTTGCCATACAGGGGTAGATGAATGGTTATTTAAAGTGGCACGAACCCGATGCTCCGTTTGCCGCGTGGACGACAACCAGCAGCAGCGAGGAGAGTACCACCAGTCGGCACAAAACATTGGTCCCTGCGTGTCGATGCATGGTTCGTTTTTGAACGGGACCTGCAAATCAAAAGTCATACATACGTTAATTTTATTATACTTAATTTTGATTGATTGCACAGTTGTGAATGCGTACCTGCGTATTTGTGTGGCGCAGTGGAATTTGTATAAAGAGTATTTTTTGTTACTTTGAACTTTGCATTTGTGTGTTAAGGTATACGAGAAGTTCAGCGACGAAAATTGGTGTTACGCTGAATCGTCTCACAGCATTGCGTACAACACCAACACCCGTCAAGTCTCACTGCATTGCGTACAACACCAACACCCGTTAAGTCTCACAGCATTGCGTACAACACCAACACCGTCAAGTCTCACAGCATTGCGTACAACACCAACACTCGTCAAGTCTCACAGCATTGCGTACAATACCAACACTCGTCAAGTCTCACAGCATTGCGTACAACACCAACACTCGTCAAGTCTCACAGCATTGCGTACAACACCAACACTCGTCAAGTCTCACATCATTGCGTACAACACCAACACTCATCAAGTCTCACAGCATTGCGTACAACACCAACACTCGTCAAGTCTCACAGCATTGCGTACAACACCAACACTCGTCAAGTCTCACAGCATTACGTACAACACCAACACTCGTCAAGTCTCACAGCATTGCGTACAACACCAACACTCGTCAAGTCTCACAGCATTGCGTACAATACCAACACTCGTTAAGTCTCACAGCATTGCGTACAACACCAACACTCATCAAGTCTCACAGCATTGCATACAACACCAACACTCGTCAAGCGTCTGGCAGGTAGGAAGCTGGACATATGTGTCTTTCGTGTGGTGCACTATAATATCCCCAATGCCTGGTTTTATGCAAGGGAAATACAGCTTTGTTTTATGTATTAATCCACAACCACCACTATGTTAATTTCTCTTTGCCCACGATGAGTCAACCATCCGTGACATGACACAACGGAGGTAGTCCTAGAAACGGATAACCGGACAAATTCTGGGGCAGATATTGCTCACATTGTAAGCAAGACCAGTAGTTTCCAAATGGACGGAACGACAAAATCCTCTCAACAGCGACATTCGGCCTCATATATGATGTAAATATTACGTTTAATTTCAGACTATGCTACAATAAAAAATAACAGCTAAATTAACTACATGGTCTTCTAATTAGCACATCATTTCCTTTTCTGCTTTGATGCTTGCTCCAGCATAAGTGCAGTCGCTCACACAAGCAGTGCCTGGATAGCCCAAGGTCACAAAGCCAAGTAATCGATCACCTCGTGGATGGCTTCTTAGTCGGATTAACGTATTTTGCACTACCTATTCGTTAGCATTAAATTGACGTTCAACACATGCCTTGTTGGTTTTGAGCGGCAAGCGCCAGCGCTAATTACTGCAAATCCATCAACTTTGTAGCACATAACTTAATTATTACGTTGATAGTGCGTCTCCTAACCGATATAGTAAACTCGGGTTTTTCTCCAGCGTCAGAAGAGACTGGGTTGCTCGCGGGTAAACTGCTCGTTGACAATTGGCCGCAACTTGAACATATTCTCTTTTTGTTAACATTTACTTAATCTTCTGTTTCATCGCTTTTGCGCTTAAATTTCTAAAGTGCTAATTTCAACACATCCAAATATTTTGGAAGCGTTGTTTTACCGTCCCCGAAATACACTGCTGAACAATATAGGCACTTAATTACTCATTTCATTAATACGATGGACAAGAAAGTCTCGTAGACCCGTAACATATGCGACGAACACGGAAAGTCATCCAACTTCAGAGGGGAATCCTCACACCTTGAAAAGAGCATAGACACTCTCGTGTTTCTACTGCAGCTACTACGTGCTGGTTACTCAGTATGCTACGAGTGCAGCTACCGGAGCTGCACCTTTCATGACTGGACAAAAGAAGACTTGTTGATTGATATGACTGGAAGCCGGATCCTCGTGACTCACTTTGTTTGTTTTGTGCAAAAGGTACGACCGATGTTGCTTGGGATGGTGTCATGTTTATAAAAAAACCGAAATGGACGACGACGACAATGATGATGTTGATAGTGATGATGATGGTAGCGATGATGACGGTGATGACGAATGTGAAGAAGAAGAAGAGGAAGAAGAAAACAACGACGACGATGATGATGATGATAAAATGATGACCCCGATAACAGTAATTGTGTTGTTTATTTTGTTATTGTTACTGTTGTTAATGATGATGACGATGATGATGGCGGCTGTACTGACGGCGACAACACTTTGGACAGCGCGACGACGGTGATTCTGATAACGATGGTAAATTATCGCAACTTGTTTCAACTGCGTGTTATGAGATGTTTTATGGTTCACGCCGTGCAGTGTTAGTGACAAAAAGTCAAAAAAGATCTTTCCCGAAATGTCTCTGTCTGCACATATGGTAAACGCATGGTATGTAGATTTAATGGAAATGAGAAACTACTGTTGACAAATTTGACAGATTCAGTGTGCAACCAAATGTGACGGTCCCAGCCACCTGACGGTAAATGTTTGAATGATAGCGCGTCTCTAAGTGCATGGCATGTCGTTGAAAGACATTGATTCATACGTCGTATTTCAACAAGGGACGTAGATTCGTTAAAGTTATTGCATCGGAGTGTGACGAACCTGGCGAAGTCGATCATCTTTATTGTCGCATTAAGTAGCTTTGGTCTCAGGTCTAAAATGTGCATGCCTTAAATGGATGTTAAATGGAAGTTGTTTTGTCACCTAGTCGTTAATGCATCATAGTCAACATTTACATTTGAAACTGTCACCACGTTGACTGTAAAGTGCTGCGTTTTGTGAAGGTACGGTTACCAGTACACGGAGTCCTTAGCGACGAAGTACGGTTACCAGTACACGGAGTCCTTAGCGACGAAGCGCCAGCTTGAAATGAATGATCAGTGTCACGCAGCCGAGTACCAAAAGTTACTCATGCGGTAATTCACCAGGTTGTTGACAGGATGAACAAACCACGCGTGTCCTACCAGAGCCAACACAAAATGAGTGGTGCTGTGAGTTTCAATCATACGGGGGCATCCGGTTAAGTTAAACTACCGCGTCAGTTTGCGGGTTTCGTGTTGAACGGCGCCGACCGTCGGACATGTCGACTACTGGAATCCTGCTTGCTCTTGAGCAGCTGTTAATACTGGTTGGGAAGACAAACTCGTGTTTTTTAGGAGAATACGCCGACGAAGGGGCTGCTCTCTTCAATGTAGGAAATATAATTATTGTGCATGCGAATACAGCATTGCGTGCAACTTCCACGGTTTTCCTTCAAGTCTCACATTTTTTATTTCACTGGTCATGCATCAGTATCATTATATGAACACAGTTGTGCAAATAAAATTATCATGTTTTGTACGTTAGTGTAGACGATGAATCCCTATGGTACTTCATTGGAAATGTATTTAATAATTCTATTTTCCATTTTTTTCCCATTTTAAATCTAACCTGTTGTGATTTATTGCAAACAAATGCATACGTTAATACAAATCGATACGTCTTTCATTCTTTATATTATTATATCCATCATAGTTCAAACTTACGTTTGAAACTAACACCACTCCTGTAAAACTGTAAGTGCATTGATTCATACGACAACGACCACCATTTATCTGGATACGAGTGCAAGTACTTCAAAACATGTACTCGAGTACACTAGTACTGATATCGTTGGCGTCAGGTCTGCAGCATTCTTGCTTTAGATAAATGTAAGTTGTTGCATCGTCTAACCGATACTACAGTATGACCATCGAAGCCAAAACTTACGTTTGAAAGTGTCACGCACGTTGACGGTACGGTGGCAAAAGACACCGTATTGTGTTACGGTTTGATTCCCGCTGCGACTTCGTCCCGCAGAAATTCTACGCACGCGTTGCCGATTTTTTTGCGACGGTACGGTGAACAAAACGCCGTCCTTAGTGAGAGAGCGCTAGCATGAAATGACTGCTCATTGCCATGAACCTGTAGCCGTGCACTATTACTTTCCCATACGGTAGTTTGCCACGTTAAACGCTATTTGTTGTCGAAATGATGCACCACGAGGTGTGTCCTTTCATAGCCAACTCAACGTCCGTGACGTTGAGTGTTGCAGTAACACAGGCGCATCCGGCTAGGACTGGCCGGGGTTTAGCGAAACTACAGACAGGGTGTCAGTTTGCGGATTTCACGTCGAAATATCTAGGCAGTTTAACAAGGATGTTGACAACCAGTCAACTTCTGCTTGGTCTGGGGTTGATACTAATGCTGGTTGGGCAGACACACTCGGGGTTTTGGAGAAGACGCCGAGGAGGCTGCTCAGCCCGCAACTGTGCATGGAACAACTGGTCAGGATGGGGCGCGTGCAATCACCCGTGTGGTAACGCTGGCGTGCAGGGTCGGAGTAGAAGTAAACGGTGGGAAGCCTACTGCGGCGGTAGAGGATGCTCCGGCGGCACGACCGACTCCCAAGCATGCAACAGATTTTGCCATAACGGAGGCACGCCGCAACCCGGATATTGCACATGTCCAGACGTCTTCTGGGGCACTTGTTGTGGACACCGTAAGTACTATGTTTCTGTGGGTACGCCAAACGTAACACTTTTGAAATATTATATATGTATAGTCGTTCCAAGGGTCTTATATACGTAGTATATATATATATATATATATATATATATATATATATATATATATATATATATATATATATATATATATATATATATATATATATATATATATATATATATATATATATATATATATATATATATATATATATATATATATAATAAAGAATGGACCCGTAAAGTAGATGTTGGCGTTCGAAATTTTGGTGACATAATTTTTGTTGGAGAATATATTTTGAAAAGTACTCTCAGCATTTCGCAACACTAAAAAAGCAAACATTACACAATTTTTCGAAAGGATAATAACAGCACTTCTAAAGCCAAGACCAGACATGCAATATTATTAATGTTACTCTGGACGGTATTTATTATTTCGCAAGATACTAAATGATGAGTTATGTAAAAAATAATACAACTGCAGAGAGTCAAAATACCTGGCCAACGTCAATAACAACCGTGTGCCAAATTTCAATGTACATGCCTTAAATTAATGTAACTCGTTACGTCGCCTAACCGTTTAGCCACTATATCCACCATTAACAAAACTTACTTTTACAACTGACAACACGTTGCTAATAGACAGTAGCAGAAAGCAATATGTTGCTTTATCCCATGTTTTCTTCTACGCCTTCTTCCAGTCGAAATTCTGCAAACTCCTTGGGTCGACAACTGTACTTAATGTTCTGTGTCATGTGCCTACAGTCGTGTTATAAGAAGTGCTGATATGTTAAGAACAACGCGGGAAAGTGTATGCATTAAATAAACAGTGAATTCCGCTTACCATAAACGTCGATGTATTGGCTGGGACGAAATGCATTAATAATCATCCACTAATTAGAATCAAATTGTTCTAGTTCGAATTGATTATATTAAGCGGAGTTCACTGAACAATATAGTGGTATCTAAAACTGGATGACGTACTCTATACGAACATTGTAAAATAAGCATGTAGCACGTAGCAGAATATTCACTAGTGAAGAACATGTCTAACCAAGGTCTACGAACGCTGTTGTATTCCAAGGTGGACGACTCTATATGAACATTGTAAAATAATCACCGAGCCCGAAAGTTAAGAATACTAACCGGTGGAGTATGTGCTTGACCACGATCTGCGAATGCTGCTGTATTTCAATGGGTGACCTTATCGCTGGATATCTCAATTAAAATAATACAATGACAGGTTGCCTGCCTTGGTAGTTGTCCAGTACATTATGCGGATAATTTCATTTGTTTCATTTAAACAGGCAATACGCTTCACTTGCAACCCGATTGGTAGATCTGGGAACGCCCGATGGAATAGCATTGGTTGTCTTGAAACGAAAGCAATATTTGTATGCGTCACTCCCCAAGAGGGACACTACTCACAAGTCGTTCAGCTCGGGAAGAGAGCACTACTACCTCAACACTAAGATGTCAACATACCACCAATTGTTTCTGCTAATATCGATGCTAGTCATAATCAATTTATCAGAATTCGGGATTTGCTGCAAGCGAAGCAGCAGTAGGTGTTCGCGAGTAAATTGCGTGTGGCACAACTGGTCAGGATGGGGCACGTGCAATCACCCGTGTGGTAACGCTGGCGTGCAGAGTCGGAGTAGGAGTAAACGACGGGAAGCCTACTGCGGCGGTAGAGGATGCTCCGGCGGCACGACCGACTCCCAAGCATGCAACAGATTTTGCCACAACAGAGGCACCCCGCGACCCGGATATTGCGTATGCCCAGACGTCTTCTGGGGATCTTGTTGTGGACATTGTAAGTACGATTTAGCGGATACTTAAAATGTTACACATTCGTTTTGATTCGCCTCGTTTGATATGCCCATTTAATAAAAGTGGATGGTAAAGCCCAATGGACGCAGGTACAGTGAGGAACACTGCTGGGAAATAGATGCAGGAGAGAAGTCGAATCTAGTGCAGCAGAATCGCGGATTTATTGGCTGGAACGTAATTACCGATTTATAAAATGTGCCGCTTAAGAAAATCAGCCGCTAAATGTACTCTAATTGTTTCGGCTATAAGTGATTCTGTTAATCGGAGTCCACTGCACAACACAGTGGTAACTAGAAGACACCCCTTTGATCATTCTAAAAATAGCACGCAGCAAGACGAACAAGATGATTCACTGGTGAAGAATAATTATACCTTTCCATGATCTGCGAACGTTGTAGCATTCCAACGTGGACGACCATTCCAACGTGGACGACCATTCATGAGCACGGGAAAATATGCTCCGGACGCATAAGAATACTCACCTGTGAAAAATATGCCTGACCGATTTTCTAAAGCTGTTGTATTCCAAGATGGACGACTCTATATGAGCATTGAAAATAAGCCCCCAATACGAAGGATAAGAATACTCACTGGTAAAGAACATGGCTGACCACGATCTGCGAATGCTGAACTATTCCAAAGCGGACGTCGCTGGATGTCTCAATTAAAAATATACATGTTGCTTGCATGGGTATTGGTCCAATACATGACGCGTGTACATCCGCATTCAGCTAAACAGGACGCTTCACTTGCAACCCTATTGGTAGAACCGGAGAAGTCCGGTGTAATATCATTGGGTGTCTGTGTCTTGCCACTCCCGCATAAAGAACATCCGGGAACGCATGTATACACACGTCAACACTGTTCATTAGTCGCGCAGCTCCAGAAGACAGCACAGTTACCACAGCACTAGGATGTCAACATATCATCTACTGTTCCTGCTAGTAGCGATGCTAGTCCTAGTCAATTTGTCTGAATCTGGGTTTTGGCGCCGCCGTAGGAGAGGGTGTTCGCGGGTAAATTGCGCATGGAACAACTGGGCTGGATGGGGCCCGTGCAACCACCCGTGTGGCCACTCCGGCACACAAAGCCGGAGTCGGACGGTAGCGAGACACGCCTCTTGTGGCGGTGCAGGCTGCTCAGGTGGCTCGACTAGCACACAGGCGTGTAACAGATTCTGTCACAACGGAGGCAGTCCTAGGTCTGGATACTGCGCATGTTCGGATATTTTCTGGGGAACTTGCTGCGGACACCGTAAGTGAGATAGACTCACTCCATATAAGTAATGGCGAATCAGTTAATTATAGCAGGTGCAAGAGAATAGGTGAATATATGTTTTCCAAAAAAGGTTGATTGTTGTTGTTTGTGGCGCCATCTTGCGAATGGTGTGGAGTAGTGTTGTGCAACCCGGGAAAATGGTGTTTACTGTATAGAGTTTATAAATATGTATCAACGATTTTGTGCTTGTTTATGTCTAGCATTCCGGTACTACAATTATTCATACACTTTCATGTCCATTCGTGATAAATTGTAGTCGCCAGTGATTTAGTTAAAACAATAAAACTTGTGATCATAGGTTGGTAACCACACACAGCTGTTGAGTGCATTAGTCTCTGTATATGTGTGACATATTAGTTCAAGTAAGTTATGTAAAGCGTAATGAGTTTTCAAGAAAATTACTTTAAATAAAGTAAGTTATGGATCGTAATATTATCCGGCTACACTTGTCGATGATTATCATATGTGACATTTATGTGACGTTTAATTTAATACTTTAATGTAAATGGAATTGTCAGTTTGCATACAAAGAAAATTGTCAACGTATTGGATTAGACCATGAGACTTCGCAGGATTTTTTCAGAAGGTGAAAACAGCTACGCCACCTAGCGGGTCTTGCAGTGAGAGAGATTAATAGAGAGATAAATAGAGGGAGAGGGGGAAGGAGAGGGGGAGGGAGATATATATATATATATATATATATATATATATATATATATATATATATATATATATATATATAGAGATAGAGAGAGAGAGAGAGAGAGAGAGAGAGAGAGAGAGAGAGAGAGAGAGATAGAGAGACAGAGAGAGACAGACAGACAAACAGACAGACACACATACAGACAGACAAACAGACAGACACACATACAGACAGACAAACAAAGACAGAGACATACACAGAGACAGAGACAGAGGAAAGAGGGTTTGGAGAGGGATATGCGAGAGAGGGGGAGAGGAGGGCAAAAAGAGAAGAAGTGGGAGAGAGAGAAGGGGGAGGGGGTGAGAGGGGAGGGAGAGGAAAAGATAGATTACATGTTCTGCAGATGCTAATTTAACAATGGAATGAATGGTTTGAGAATAGGTAAGTTTGAGGTCGCGCGCATGTGCGATGTCTTCCTAAAGACTTTCCTGCTTGCAGCCTGCGTCAAGATAGCCAACTGCAGGGATTTGGTGTGCAACTCTGGCACAAACCAGCAATGTCGGCGCTGTCACTACGACTACGGCGGGGAGAAGAAGGCCTTCCGACGGGCAAGCAGCGGTGGCCACACAAACAGGATATGTCAGAGTAAGTATACGTAATATGTAAACAAAACGTTTAAAGCTGAATTTCTTGTTTTCGTGAAATGTTCATCAAGTTGGTAGATAATAATGTTCATCAAGTTGGTAGATAATAATGTTCGTCAAGTTGGTAGATAATGATAATGTAGTAACGATTTTCTTCAAACCACAAGTGTTGAGATGTACTCACTCAACGTTGGGGCCACCGTCGGTAGCCTTCACGGGGAAGTAAGTTTTGGGACGACTTGTTCTTCAGCTCGCCAGTTGGCGCTGCATCATTGAATGGGGGAGCAAAGTTGGTAGACAGAGAAAGTAACAGAAACGTGAGATGGAGTAAAGCGGCCATATGGATCAGAAAGACGACTCCAATCATGAATCGAGACGAGGGGATAAAGAATCGGCCACTTATGGGGTGGTCTGCTTGCCATGCCAACTGGCGAGTAGGAGAAGAACTAATCTCCCATAATTCAGTTACTGGTGAACGCTACCAACTGTAGCTGAAACGTTGAATAGTAAATCTCTATAATTATGATTAGAATAACATCTTTACTTCATGAATTACTTTTGTATTACTGTACTAAGTTTCATTTTAGAGATATGTTCATGGCGTTCAGACAGCAGCTTCTGTTACCCTGGGAATTGTCCCAACGTGCCGGCAAGTTGTCGCTGTGCGCCGGGGTTTGGATCAACCAACTGTCTGACAAGTAAGTGGGACCTGTGTCTGCCCGGGAAGACAAATGGTATTTCTAATTAATTTAATTTAACCAATACACAGCGTGCGTGGGTGCGTGCGCGTGTGTGTAAAATTAGACAAAATCACCTAGACCTAATTAAGACTGAATACTTTTAGATTAAACGAAACTTGACAAAGCATCGGACGACAACGTTTGAAGAGGACTGGTACTGCGGCGTTCATAAATCCTTATTAGCCAATCGTTGAACTGACACATATGCTGTCTGCACGTCATACCCGTTTCTCTTCGTAGTCACCAGCAAGCCGAGCATCAGCTACTGCGTGGTGACGGCTGAGGACAGAAGTGGTTCCGGGTCGAGAGTTGAGATAAACTGCGAGAATATAACAAATACCGTCGTCTACACAAACATCCACCCGAACGTCGTCAAGGTGATATACGTAGCTCAAAACCTTTTCTATACCTAAAACAGAATATTGTAACGAAAATCATATATTATCAGTTGAGTATATATTAAAACAACTAGTAATATATATATATATATATATATATATATTTATTTATATAACGTAATATTATATTATATTATAGCAAGCAATACTACTGACATAGAGTTGAAAAAAGATGTACGTTTTTCATGTTTTCATTAACCCCAAAATTGTACATTTTTGTTGAAGCGTGATATATTTGTATAGTCCGCTTCATACTCAAACCTAAACCTCCACATGCCCTAAACTCGTTTCATCAACTTTGGCATTGCATACGTCTAATTCCAAAGAAAAATTATTCTTTGCAGGTTGACATCAAAAGCACATTCAGGGGCCCATCGGCGGCCGTATACCCGCGAAAATTCTACATCAATGACTTCAAAGTGGGAATCACCGAGGCTAAATTTCACCACAGACTGGAACGAGGTAAATACAACTGATATATGATGTGTGTTGAGCCGAATAACCGCTGACGCGATATAAAAACCCTGGTGCTATATACCACAACACTGCAAGTAAAATCCTTGTCCGTAATATATAACAATGAATCATTTTCTTTCAATGTAACGACGCAGAAAATGTGGTGTCAGATGGCAATGTGGTCTTATTGTTCCTAGAACAGAAAACCAACAATCGAAGCTAATGTGTTTGTAAAAGTGGATATTTGAGAGATTATACATCACCAAACAAAGATCCAAATTTGCCAGTCACTAGACTTCACCGCGTTCATTTTCGCGGCGGACCCTGGTGCTTTCGGTCTTTCCGTGGTTGCTGATGAGAATCCATTCAAACAGGGGACGAGTCTCTCCAGATCATAATAGATAATAAAATGTGTGATTCAGTTACACCCATAGCGCAGTAAGGTTGACATAAAGCGTTGCAATTCATAAGCACAACAAATAAAATCAAACGTGCTTGATCGACATGCACACGCACACGAACACGCACACGCACACGCACACGCACACGCACGGAATGAATTGGCGCACGTAGGCAATCACGCTCGCAATCACACACGCACGCGCGCATTCATAAACGCGTATGCACACATGCGCGTACGTACGCACACACGCACGTGCGCATGCATGCATGCACGCGAACACGCACGCACACACACAAGCATACGCATATAAAAATCTTATTATGATCAGACGACTGATGTATTTGATGGCTTGATATCAATGGTGTTACGTTTCATACAGGAGGTCAGAATATGTTTAACAAAGACGTGGCATGCAGTGGCGGCAGCTCACGGAACAACCCACATACAGGGTTGCACGCGTGTCAGACCCAAGACGCGATTACACACACATTTCAACATGCTGACAGGTATGACAATACGATACGGGAAAAGATGTTTACCAGTCCAAATTAGATCCAATTAGTTTCCGCGAGATGCGTAAGCTAAGATATTTCAAAAATGTCGTCAATTATACTTAATCTACTGGAAACTGAACAACAGAGCAATCAGCGACATACCAGGGTCATCCATCGTTCGTTTGCAAGACATGTCGTAACTACTATGTACTTCCCTTCAACAGATCGACATACGTTAGCGGAGTATTGATAAATTAACTGTTAATTTACGAATTGTTTCGCACGATATTTGTTAACGAGGTTTCATTTAATTGCGCCAAATTTAACAACAGCTCGGCATAAGAATGATCACTTTATCACACTACCCATGATCATCGATATTACAAAAAAACTTTCGGTCCTTCAGTTTTCCAAGTAATTAATATAACTACTTCAGGCTTGAACAAATTGGTTATGATAAGCAACTGATTCATCAAATCGGCGCATTTTATTACAGCGGGAATAGGGAATGATTCTGTCCCAGAAATATATTTAATTTTACTAAACGGCTGATCATGTCGTCCGTGAGTCCATTGTATATGATGCACAACATATGTAATTATATGGAATATGTGTAGGTTGCTATATAGTTCCCTTATGTAGACCATAACAATACAGTTGACGATTAATCATACATTGCATTGTTCGTCTCTATGAATTTGTGAAGGTTATTTTTCACGGCGACAACGAGAAATGGCGGCTACGTGAAGATCAACAACTACGACAGTGGCGCCACCCCGACTGTCGGCGCACCAAAGTACTACACTGGTCAAGTGACAACACACTCGGCTCAATTGGTCATTGACCTGGTCAAGCCGGTCCACTGTTCCGTTGGGTCAACATGCACGGACAATATGCTGGACAGAGGTCAACCTATCACCAAGTCTGTAAGTGGAGGACACTTTCTGGGAAATGAGTCAATGTTTGGCTTTGCGACCACAAGCAATGACAACACATTCAGTACAATACTCACACATTGCTCAGTGCAACACTTTCTGTGAAATGAGTCAATGTTTGGCTTTGCGACCACAAGCAATGACAACACATTCAGTACAATACTCACACATTGCTCAGTGCAACACTGATGCATGGCATGAGTTAAGCAGTTCGACGTTAGTCTGCTGAAGGTCCCGCGTATTCAAGCGTAATTCAATAACGTACACAATGCGTATATGCATGTGCCGTGTAGTCTCGTCGAATGTGCTAAAAAACATACAATAATTAGTCATATGTACGTCAATAGTTCAATAAGCATTTTGTATTTTGCCTACTCCATATGCATGTTTTCAATCTGTTCCACATCTACTGTTTTGTAATAGGCTATTTATATATTGGATTCATAAAACTATTATTATGCTTTGCTATTCCCAAAATATATAATGTCTTTATTTGGTTGCCCAGCTTAATCTCCGGGAATAAATGCAAAGATGTTGTTGAATTGACCACGTTATGGGTACATTTTTGTTTCGGTAAGGTAATGTATGGCACGCCGTTGTTGCAGGCTAGTCTCACTGTACGATGGTCGGGCTGGAGAGACTCGCTCGCCGGAATCAAAGGTTACGAGGTGGACATATACAAACTAGTGGTTTACGGAAATAAACTGGCTCACCACGGGGAGGCAGCACTTGTCAGGAAATCTTTGGGCGCCAATCAGAATACCTTCACCACCAACTTGGTGGATCCTGGTACGCTTCATTATGTGATTATAGCTATTGTGATCATTGTTTACATTTAGGGATATTGTATGATCTCATAGACAAAACACCAAAGGAAACAGTTTTAGTTTCACATATTTATGCTATTGCCACAACGTGATTATGCATATTATTTCTATACATAATCATACTACAACTGTATAGTTACATTTCGATTTGTATTTGTATTGCGTCAACCGAACTGACAAAAAGACATTTGTGTACGCGAAGTCACTTCCGTTTGTGTTGTTCGTGGCCATTGGACAGGAGTGTACGCGGTACTGCTGACGGTGGAAGACAAGGCGGGGAACTCACAAACCGCTAGACGCTTCGTCATCTTCGACAACACAAACACCATCAGCATAAACACGGACGCAGACAAACAACTGCGGGTGAACTCGGCTGCCGAGAACACGACCCACACATGGTTGACGACACTGCAGAAGACGAATAACGCTGGAGTGAAGGTGAGCTTCATGGTGAGATATATCGGTAAGCAACAACTGATTCACACATTCGTAATCGCTTGCCTACGTGATGAAATGTCAATAACAAAAACAAGACACAATGGGCCCTCGTTATAAAGAACACGTTATTATATCCTTAATGATATCCATAGGTACATAAAACAAAGCAGGGCAAAACGTGCATTTCAAAGGTGTTCCTGTTAAGAGGTTGCTCCTTACATCAACAATCAAATCAAATTACCGAAGAACCACAACTGTTTTGACTGATGTTTACTGTAAGTAGGCCTGCTTCCGTTGTGGTTGTTTCGTGCCGGATTTGTGCGCCAACTTCGTTAACAGTATTTCGCGAATGACAATATTCCGCAATTGCATAATTCTAATTATTACATGACTATTTGACCCTAACACCGGGGCCGCGTAAAGGTCTCATTCTTTCATGCTTTTGTCATTGTAGGGTGCTCGCTTGATATGTTTCTTCGTCCTACCTTGTTTGCTAATTTCACTACAAAACGCGTTGATTTTCTATACGCGTACACATATGTTGATTCTGAATATAAATGAATGTACTCTTTCGGCAACGCGCAACATTTTTGCTGTTCATTTTATGATCATTATAACTGATACATCTCGTCTTGGAAGCTTTGCATACAAATTGCCCAGATACAATTACAGTATCACTATCGATGGCTCTAAAGCGATGTATCGATGGTCGACGTTACGAATATCTCCAAAACACTTTGTCACTGGTCGGTGATAACAATGTCTCTAAATTGCTATATCGCAGGTCGATATTGACATTGGTTATAATGTGCTCTATCGTAGGTTGACGTCGTCTGGGGCGGACACTTCGCCAACGTGTTCCACCACACCCATAAGTTCCTGGCCGGGATCGCGCCTAACTCTCCCCCGATAGACGCCGGCTACGAGGAGACGACAGGACAGCCTCCTAGCACTGTTTCTGTGGAGGTATGTCCATCAAGTTGTCATTGCGTGATGTCGAACATTGTCGTCATGTCCATACTTAATGAAGGAGTGTACATTACGCACACATTTTATGTTGTTCCATATTAATGCAAATACATACGTATCTCGTGCACATTGAATAATACATACGTATCTCGTGCACATTGAATAATGTTGTAGGTGGGCATAAATTACTCCGCAGTGTGGAAATGCGGGATGGCGGAAATGATCTAATTAGTCTCCGCCCGAACCATTCATTTACATTTTATGTGCTTAACTGGATGTTTTGAGAACATTAACAGAATACATACTGACTTTTGTAAATCGCAAATAAAGCCACGATTTGATGAGTGCATTTATTTTCGAAGTTCAAATATCTTAATTTTACACCATTTGTTTAAATTAAATGTCGTCGTGGTGTATCGCTGCGCAATAACTCATATATGAATCTCAACCTTGATATTAGGTGTGCTTACAGGCCATACCGAATATGAACGCCATGTGTGTTCGCAGGCCATACCGAATATGAACGTCATGTGGGTTTGCAGGCCATACCGAATATGAACGTCATGTGTGTTTACAGGCCATACCGAATATGAATGTCATGTGTGTTTACAGGCCATACCGAATATGAACGTCATGTGTGTTTACAGGCCATACCGAATATAAATGTCGTGTGTGTTTACAGGCCATACCGAATATGAATGTCGTGTGTGTTTACAGGCCATACCGAATATGAACGTCATGTGTGTTTACAGGCCATACCGAATATGAATGTCGTGTGTGTTTACAGGCCATACCGAATATGAACGTCATGTGTGTTTACAGGCCATACCGAATATGAATGTCGTGTGTGTTTACAGGCCATACCGAATATGAACGTCATGTGTGTTTGCAAGCCATACCGAAAATGAATGTCATGTGTGTTTACAGGCCATACCGAATATGAACGTCATGTGTCTTTACAGGTCATACCGAATATGAATGTCATGTGTGTTTACAGACCATACCGAATATAAATGTCATGTGTGTTTACAGGCCATACCGAATATGAATGTCATGTGTGTTTACAGGTCATACCGAATATAAATGTCATGTGTGTTTACAGGCCATACCGAATATGAATGTCATGTGTGTTTACAGGCCATACCGAATATGAACGTCATGTGTGTTTACAGGCCATACCGAATATGAATGTCATGTGTGTTTACAGGCCATACCGAATATGAACGTCATGTGTGTTTACAGGCCATACCGAATATGAATGTCATGTGTGTTTACAGGCCATACCGAATATGAACGTCATGTGTGTTTACAGGCCATACCGAATATGAATGTCGTGTGTGTTTACAGGCCATACCGAATATGAATGTCATGTGTGTTTGCAGGCCATACCGAAAATGAATGTCATGTGTGTTTACAGGCCATACCGAATATGAACGTCATGTGTCTTTACAGGTCATACCGAATATGAATGTCATGTGTGTTTACAGGCCATACCGAATATGAACGCCATGTGTGGTTAAAGACCATACAGTATATGAACCCATATGTGTTTACAGGTCTTACAGATTATGAACGTCATGTGTGTTTACAGGCCATACCGAATGTGAACGCCATAGTGAAGTATGAGTTGACCCACGCCGTCGACCACCTTGGTGGCCGGTCACTCACGGCCCCCGGTAGATGGATCAACGTGGCAGCCTTCCAGGTCAGTCACGCTTCTTTGATAGCAACGGGTGCTGGGCGTTTCCATCGTTCTCTGGCAACTCAACGTCATATACTCTCAACGTGCATAGAATCCACAACTAAAGTCTCCAACTAAAATATGATCAGCATATGTTGCTCCTATTTTATTTCCCTTTTATATTTTTACAATTTAGAAATTACAACGAACAACGATTTTTGGAAATAAATGCTATAAAAATCATTATATCATGATTTCTTGTTTTGGCTAACATTTGCAAGTCTTCGGTATATCTTAATGTAATCGGTCCCATTTATTATAACCATTATACTTAAAGCTGTGAGTGTCTCTTAAAGAAACCAGTGTTTTAAAGGTAGTTGGTAGTACAAGTGGCTTCTATGACGACGACCAATGTGGTCTTCATAGCAGTTTCATGTTCAAAACACCAACTTGTCCATTTACACTGCGCAATACGTTGTTAATAGTTTGTTTCCATCGATAGTGATTGTCTTTTGTTAGTTGTTCACATTATATATCGATGTACTACACGCTGCGATGACTTATCGCAGTACTACATGCTGCGATGACTTATCACTGTACTACATGCTGCGATGACTTATCGCTGTACTACATGCTGCGATGACTTATCACTGTACTACATGCTGCGATGACTTATCGCTGTACTACATGCTGCGATAACTTATCACTGTACTACGTGCTGCGATGACTTATCGCTGTACTACATGCTGCGATGTCTATTGCTTTGGATAAATACACATTTTCAGCTTCTGATTCTGAATCATGCAATGTAATCATTATATTACAAAAACGAAATACACTTAAAGACAATCGTAGCGACACACTGAGCTGTAGTCTTTACTGGACATGATATTGACGACATGGATGGTCGTTATTTCTATGCCTTTGTAAATTCGGTAGCCGTAAAAGTAACAACAAGTTCATCAACAACTGGAAAAAGACATTAGAAAGAGAAGCTACTAGCAGCCGGCCTGTCAGTAGAAGGTGCGATAATGTGGTATATTTTACTCAGGCAAGCACAGTACGGGAAGTCACTATTCAAAGAGGCGAACGCGACTTGGTTGCTTTTCACATTTGAGACGGCGTTGTGCTTCAGAGCGAGACGATGACCGTAGACGTCCCGAGGGAAGACGGCGACTCGGTGCGAGTGTGGGTCAGGGCGACGGACGTGATGGGCAACACGAAGACAGACTCTGTGTTGGTGCACGTCGACTCGTCTCCTCCTGTCATCCAGGACGTCTGGTTGTCTCGGCATGGACGGACTCAGTTGGCCGTGCACCACTCTTTAGATTTATTTGACATGAGGTGGGCATTTGCTTTGTTAAACGTTGCTTGAGTTGTATCAATACGGTGGAAAGAGGGACATATGTAACAATCAATGCAGAAAGAAAATACTTGCAGCCTAATCAAGACAGTTTCGACTAGGTTACGATTAATGAATGTAAAATACATATGCGTTGTTTTGTCAAAAACCCGGCATAGCATATATTCGACTACTACCAATGTTATCAATTAATAGTAGTACGAAACAAAGTTACCATTAAACTACACTATTAAAGGGTAGTATAGCAAATTGGAACACTAATCACGTTTCGTGTATCATGTTTCGTGCAGGTTTCAGTTCGACAGCCACGACTTTCACTCTGGTCTAAAGGAGATTCACTGGCAACTCCGCGACTCACTCGATTCGACCTTGTTGCACGGAAGTGGACAAGTGACCGTCCGTAGACACACGGTACGCCCGCTGTAGATTTGCACGACACAATTCCAATTGGTATAGCATACAATCGCCTGATATTGCATACAATCTGATATTTTCCTGAGATATACAGGTACAATGAATGGTGTTTAAGACAAACTTCTTTGACGGGTGTTCAACTTGGTTGTGCAAACATGAATTTTGTGCAATATATATTTCGTATTTCCTTACGAATTGTTTACCCCCTCCTTATGCGTACATTTAACCAAGCAAATAACCTAGACATCAGTTAGCGTTATACCATTTTTTTAATGGTCCAAACGGATTGAATATTACATCAGAATGTGTATATCTAATCTAGATAAAGAGTTTGAATACGAGACGGACGTAATAGTAATTAATTGACATGTCAGTTAACTCTTAATTATTCTTGCACCTACCTTCAGGGCCCAACGTCGGCTTGCGTCGCCCCGAACTGCTACTGCATTCCCAAGAACAACGAGTGCTTCCATCGTCAGTTTGAGATCAAGCCAGACCTGAGTAAGATGAACAAACCGCACGGCGACCACGACTTCGACTACGACCTCGTCATCACTGCCACCAACAACGCCATGCTATCCACCATATTCACGTATAAGGCAAGTATCACCAAAAAATACGAAATTTTGTACTTTCTTAATGAAATTCAAAATTGCTTAATTTTTCGCTCAGCCATTAACAGTGTACTGATATCCCTATCGGAATATCCCCTATATCTGAAATACAAACGATGCGTTTTTTGGCCAAATATTTGCCAAAAAAAATTTATGTTATTAAACCCATAATATAAAACTGTTATTATGCGTATTTGTTTTAATTCAATGCTATTTGTGTTTCTCTTAATGCATTAACTGACTGACGGCTTACCGTGGTTCACCAGTCAGTATTGAATTTCAATGTTCTTCATCACATTAAAGTACAACCCATGAAATGTTCATTGGATTTCCACCAGATTACGATAGACACGACAGCCCCTCAACCGGGTGTGGTATTGGACAGTGAACAGTCGCAGCCGGACATAGACTTCCAACAGAGCTACACCCAGCACGCTTCCTGGCAGGGATTCTTCGACCGTGAGAGCGGCGTCTTGTTTTACCAATATGCCTTCGCTGATGCATGTTTCACGGCCAGCGACTTCACTGTGCCTCCAACGGAAATGGTAATATCTGCTGGTGTCAACATTAATACAATAACCCAAATTATAATGTTTGAACCACACGGACTTACGGGCGGCGGCTTCTTGGGGCAGCTGCCGTAATCAATGTTTATTTTCGATGAATGAACATATGAGATACCACAAGAGCATCATTATATCCAGAAGTTTATGATGATAATAATATTAATAATAATAATAAACGTTCTTCTTATAACACACGTTCCCGCACTATGCAGATCAATACGCTTTACATAAAATTCTGAATAAATAAAAATGCACACAATTATGCTTACGATAGGATTATCTTGAAATAAATATGTTTCCTTATAGCCTTCTTTCTAAAATGCCTCCCACTTTGACATGTACAATATTCACGTCAGGTGAAGGAGACACCACTGACTTACGCCAGCAGGAGAGTGTCTGGCCCAGGGACCTACCACTGCACTGTCGTGGCTTACAACAAAGCCCTTGAACCCTCGGAGCCCGTGTGTTCCGACGGCCTCACTGTCGACACGACGGCGCCGGATATTCACGGAGTGTCCATCGAGAACTCGTGGTCAAAGGACGGACTCGCGAAGGACTCGAACGGAAACGTGTGGTACATTGACAGGAACAGGTTCCGCATTCCAGTGGAACTACCCAATCAGAGTTGCAGGTATATGTCTCGTTGTCGTACATATCAATCAAGCAATCATTTATTTACACCGAAATGTACGAATTCCGTTTTACGAAAATACTACACAAGTGGCAACACGTCACATGTTCTTGTAACTAAATAACAGTGTGTTGGAAAGAGGGAGACAAATTATCTGGCGGGAGACGCGTTGACGTATCCATTGTGTTGGGCAGTAGTTGGATGATTTAGATATTTCTACAGAAAGCCCGACTGACACTTTTCGATAACATGTTTTATTTTTTAGATGAATATGTATGCTTTATTGAGTTACTGTGTTGGATCCAGACAGAAAGCACGCCACGATAACGCCATATCAATGTATCGAATAAAACAACTACGTAACAGTTCCGGGGAAGACAGCGTCACGCTCTGTCTGAAACCAACATTTCCTGAACGTCCACAGATCGTCATCAGAAAAGAGAATATGGTTAGTAGTTTTAAATTGAAGTATAACTTGATGCCATGTCAAAGATAAACCTACGTTACGTTACTAAAGGTATACTAAAGCAATAAAGTTAATAAAAGTTAATATGCTTTTACTAGTTTTGACTTTCTATAAATTTGTTGATGCGCTGTGCATGCATTAGACAGCTAGGCTTCTTGGTTCGTCCATGCAACAGAACTCGTATTAATTGTATTAAAAATTATCCTTGGTTACTTCAGTTGGAGCTGTCGTGGTTTGGGTCGGACGAGGACAGTGGCATTCACACATACGAAGTAGGCCTCAGTTCCACCGGCTCCGAGGACGTGGATCTGCTGCCGTACACGTCGACTCACGGACACCGTCACTTCATCACGTACCACCCCAACCTGATGGACGGAGAGACGTTCTACGTCCACATCAAGGCGGTCAACAGAGCAGGTCAACAAACAGTGGAGGTAACGATAAATCTTAATTCAATTTATTCCGAACACTAAAACAGGAACAGGATCAGCCTAAACGTATTATTAATGTATAGCACCGTATGAAGTAAATACACGCTTGAATGTTGTGTCTGTTCCATTGTGAAATAGGGTAACACTGTAAGATGAAAATACAATAGTTTGGGGTTTATTCTCGACCATAAATTAATAATCCATTTCACCCATCACACATATACCGCGAGTACATGCTATGAAATCGATGCATGACATTAGCACGATTTCATATGGCATATTACATTGAAGGGAAGTGTGTGTGCGTCTTTGTGCTATTTTTCCTTTGTTCTTGAAGAAAAACAAAGACAGCAGCAGCTGCAATTACTCTTATATCTAATTATTATTATTATTATTATTATTACAACAACATTTGCAACAAATACATATATATATACATATATATATATATATATATATATATATATATATATATATATATATATATATATATATATATATATATATAATAATGATTCCAAAATCATAAATGAATAATCCATTTCACCCATCACACATATACCGCGAGTACATGCTATGAAATCGATGCATGACATTAGCACGATTTCATATGGTATATTACATTGAATTGAAGTGTGTGTGCGTCTTTTTGCTATTTTTCCTTTGTTCTTGAAGAAAAACATATAGCAACTGGTGCAGTAGTTATGTCCAAAGACAGCAGCAGCTGCAATTACTCTTATATCTAATTATTATTATTATTACAACATTTGCAACAAATACATACACACACACACACACACACACACACACACACACACACACACACACACACACACACACACACATATATATATATATATATATATATATATATATATATATATATATATATATATATATATATATATATATTATAATAATGATTCCAAAAGCAGCTGTCACATTACCATGTCGACGTTATATAACCTCATGCGTTCTCTACACGTAGGTGATCGGGACCATTATGGTTCAAGTAGACGCTCCGACATTCAGCGGTGACATAGCTGTGTCCACTCAACGACTCGACAAAGCCATGTATCTTGTCGGTACATGGAGCAGTTCCAGTATATCAACCAATGATCTGCAAGACGGTCTGATCTACGCCTATAGCTACGCCGTGGGTATGTAAGAACAACAGGTGCCAATGTTCTTGTGTGTGATGGAACACTTCGTAACAACTCTTAGTCATTTTGAAGATTACAATTAAAAGGTGAAACAATATATTAACAATGACATTCAATACACGCCATCTCATAATACCAATAAAATTGAGACGACTTCGCTTATACCTTTAAATAATATAGACGTGGCTCATTGTTATGTTAACCGTGTCGTCGCAATTAAAACTATTATATATTTCGCGAACACTTTTTGACGGCATTATAAATCTAGTAACATTACACGATTCATCGCGTTCATATAGGCAACTATGACATAATAGTCTTCCATTTATAACATATTAGATTGTCGGTACACTTTTTATATTGGCATACAACCTAGAAATGTTTAGAGAATGTCACGTCACATCCTCGCGATAAATAGGAACAACAATGAAGCATGATTTATTCTGCAGGACACAGTCGCGGTACAGACGATGTAAAAGCATTCTCGCCGCTCACTGAAGACACCAGCGTTCCCGGAATTTGTGCCTGGACGACGCCGCCAACCTGCGTGGCGATCCCTGTTGAAGATCTACAGTGGCGCCTCCACGGCCGTCACCCGTACTACGTCACGCTGAAACTAGAAGGCGTTAATGGTCTAGAGACAGTGGCGTCTTCAGACGTATACGAACATTACGTTGGACCGCCCTCTGGTGGTGTAGTCGTCGAAATCCCCGTCAACACAACTGAAATGGTAAATATATCAATATGCTTGAATAAGTTAACATATAAACTGACAAGGTATGATTCAAACATATCATATTTTGAGTAGCCATTGCAGAATAACATAATTACGTTATTAAACAATATGAACAAAGCCGAAACTCAATACAAAATCAGTAGCTAATATGTGTAGGCGACGTGACGAGTAGCAAGCAATCTCAGCACATCGGCAATGACATCAGTATCTTGATTATAATTGACACCATGCCACGATAATAAGTAATAGTACAAATAATAACACATGCAGAAGAATAATTCACTAGCTATGCGCAACAACCATTCTTCAAATGGGCAATATTAAGGTAGGTACTGATATTTGGCAAACAGTTGTTTTGACGGGAATGTGAGTGTTTGACTTCAATCTATGCATTACGGCACAGTTGTCTGAAGACATCGACCATCAGTCGAGTGAGTCGCGACTCCACATCGCGTGGTACGGCTTCCAACACGTCGACCAGACCATCAGCTACCAGCTCGCTGTGGGGACGAGGCCGGGCGCCGACGACGTCGATCCGTTCAAGGAAGTTGGCACATTTAGCAAGTTGGTCACAAATCTGGTGCTGGAACCATACAAGGTGGTTAAAACGATCGTAAATATGTTAATATGTGTGCGTGGTTACATAAAAAGGTAGATATATGAACGAAGAGTCTTCGCACAGTAATTGCAGCATGGCTGAATGCTTCACTGATAACTCGAGTTAGTGATGGAATGAACAGGTCTGCCAGAGGGTAAAATCGACATTGAGAAGTCCTAATGACAATATATGATAGAACCTTTACCTTTTTGCGTTTTGATGAGTTACGAGGAACGCTTTCTAATTGAATGACGCATGTGTTAGAACTTTCTAACACAACCTTTCCACCTGATTGACAGACTTACTACGCATCGGTCCGCGCCACCACATTAGATGGCAGTACAGTTGTAAGCAGCGATGGCGTCACTATACTTCCGGTTCACACAGTTCTAGACGGCGCTGCAGTTTTTGACGCTATGCCTTGTCCATCTTGTAAGTAGTTGACATTTTAGTGACAGCCTGATAAGTTAAAATATCATGATTACCACAATATTGCAACATGTTTTCAAAACATGTTTAAATTATGAAAAATGTGAATACATACCAATTTTTATGAAAATATATTTATCTACATCTGTTTCTTAATTCGTTGCTGTGTCGATATTGTTTATATATGTACCCTGGTGTTACCGTTTGTTTCATGAATTATCTGACTGTAGAACGGAAGCACCACCCAATATGTTTGATATGTCACATCAACCTATGTAGTGTCATTTAGAACATCCAGGGATGAACTTATCGATAACGTGGAAATTCGAAGACAAAACAGATTGGTATATCCCATAGGGATAACAAAATTATTACATAGCATATATTGAATTAATAAATTGTAATTTTACAATGTCATGAGATAAGCTAGGCAATGTTACATTATATTACACTGTATGTTCACAGACGATCAGCAACCTCAGCTAAAAACATCACATCACGACTCTCCATTTCCGCATAAGCCATGCGGAGTCGACGTTGACTTTCAAGCGTCCATCACCCAGATGGGTATTAGCTGGACTCTACCAACACAAGTAGCAAGTTTAATAACAAGTGTGCAATGGGGAGTCGAAGAACATAACTCAAGGTATGGTAGTATACATTTATATTAGAGAAATGTAAACATTATATCTGTTTTACTTTATATTAATTCATAATGTAGACATGTCAGCACATATAAATACAAATACGAATGTGTACATTTATATATTTGAAGTCACTTTTGGGGACTGTTTCAGTAGTATTAATGTATTAATTTTAACATAGCCACAACATTGTCATTTATATTCCCCAGTCGGAAGGTCCGCGAGATGACCGACGCTGGACGTGTGAGTCACGTGATCGCCACGGATCTGCACTTGGAACCTGGACACAAGTATCGGGCAGTTGTCCAGTTCTGCCATCCCGACGGTTGTTTCGTGGTCAGTGATAAAATGAACAAAGTTGCATAGTGTGGCATCAGTGTAGTCCATTCAGAATCCGACAAGACATGTTATAAACTAATCACTGCTGAATGAACATTCACAAACCTATTCTAAAAGTACGATGATATTCATTTGATATTTAAGTCCTGTATAATGTAATCGCATGCAAAGTTGTGCTGTATCTGGGCACAAAACATAAACCATATATCCAGGTGAATGTCTGGAAATACATATTACACTCAACGAAGTAATATACAATATACATTAATACACAATTTCTTTACAATATTTACTAACTTGAGACCGTTTGCTCGATGGGAGCATAGGTCATCGACACATGCCTCAGTGTTTTCGTACTGAGTTCCTTCTTCACTGAAATCCTCGCGATGTAGCAATACATATCGTTGTGTTACACTACCGATTTAGCACTATCGATAATGACTAGAACTATGGGTAATAAATTTAATTATAGATAGTTAGAGTCGATAGGATATCGTCATATTGATAGTAACGATAGTCAGCAAAATAATTCAGCAGCACTACTTGTGTCACTTCAATAATATAAATAAACATGTTTTTCTTCTTAACTATGTATAATCATTTTATTTGTTCTTCGACGTAAAATCAACAATCGTCAATTAGAGTAGCGTCATTCACAGATTCAACATTTTAAAACATCAACCTGCAAGGCTACGCGATAGCATTTACCCACCAATTATGGCCTAAGCCTGTTTTCCTGGCTATTCGCTATTCTGTGAGACTATCGCAATACTATCGGGATAGTAATGAAACTATCGCCGCATTCAGTAGTAAAACTACTGAAAGCTTTTTGGCCCTTTTCCAGAGAGCGTTGTTGCTAACTTTGTCATATCACTTTGAACTCATAATTTAGAGCAGGCATCCATTTATGAAAGTATTATCGTTATAACTGTTCTCATCACCATGATATCTATCCGTTTGTGATTTCAGCCCATCTACTCCGATGGAGTGACCATCACCCCAGATGCCCCGGTTTCGCAAGGCTTTACCGCTGCTTCTCTGGTCGGAACAAATCTTACGTTCGCCTGGTCCCAGTTCACCGACCCGTCTATTAAACCTGTGAATGCAAACGTCCTATCTCGGCACGAGTGGACGTTGATGGTTGAACACGCCGAAGAACACAGCCCGGAATATCTCTACCCATGGAATCTAATAGCGGAAGCTGACATGAAATGCACCACGATTGGGGATTCGAAAAATAAAGTAAGAAGGCTCATTCATATATTATATACAATGTATATACATACAGTGCACACAAAAACGCGCGCACACACACACACGCACGCACGCACGCGCGCGCACACACACGCACGCTCGCACGCACACACACACACGCACACACACACAGTTGAATGACCTGCGGATTTTTATTTAAAGTATATATAACATGTAAATCAGCAATTACTACATTAATCTTTGTGCTATTTTTGTACAGGTGTGTTCCCATACTGTCCGTCTGGCGGCACCATTGGAAACATCGAGTTGTGTAGTACTAGCCGTGAGAGCACAAAATAATGTCGGTTTGTATTCTACAATCACCCGACAAATGATAGGATGTGACGTCGCCAGCAAAGTGACGTTGACGGTTATTGACGCAGTAGCAACAACATTAAATGGGTGAGAACATGCATATTTGCATTTGATCAGGTGTTTCTGTTAGTAATGTTATTTTTGTAACAAACATGGATAAAATCAGCTAGTTAATCTTAGTATGTTCCTGTTTCATAGTTGTTTACATTGTTGGTGTTGTTATTCACAGTGACATCTCTCTGAAGAAGAACGCGCTGTGGCAACTGCCAGACCAAGAGTACACTCCTTCTTTGTCGACCTTGAGCGCTGTGTGGCCAGACCTGCGCCACGGCACGTACAACTGGAAGGTCATCTCCGATCAAGCCATCCGCCGTTTTGCCTTCGTCAAGCCAGAGACAGCACCAGACTATGGCGACTACGACTGCACTGCACCAGAAGTGTTGTCTTGCGGAGAGACACAGGTACGTTACTACATAATGACGGTTGCTTTTCAATTTCTGCGCTGCCAGTGTAATAAAAAAATATTTAAAAAACATGCTACAATATCATTCATGATATCGCTGTCACGTTTTACATGTTAACACATTTACATTCGTTTTTTTTCGTCGCGTCATCGTTGTTGAATTACATCCAGTTTAACATTCATTTATATTGCACTTGTTTAGGACAACTTCGTGAACGTTCACGACTTGGCTCTGAATGAGGGGCAGCGATACTATATATGCATCCTGGCCAACGCCACCGAACTGAAATTTGAGAAGTTCACTCAACATCTGGAGCAGAACTCGGAATGCAGCAACGGAATCGTAGTCGACTCAACGCCGCCCATCGCTGGTCAAGTGTGGATCGGCAGTCACCAGAAACACTGGCGCTTCCAGGTAGGGCAATGAAATTGTAGTACACATAACAGTGACTATCGCCGATCAAGTTTGGTTTGAATGACAACGCTAATTCTATATGTGAAATGTACTATGTCATTCAACTGCGTGTACCGCTGTATATACTAGAGAGGTGTTGTTTTGATGCGTATATGAGTAAATATCTACTCGTGATGACATTGCATGTTTCAGATTGACCGGGCACAGTTGAGCATTTACTGGAGTTCGTTCATCGACATCGAAACCTTCGGTCATTCTTCTCATTACTCCGGCATTCTCAAGTATGAGTACGCAATAGGTGAGTGTTGTGACGCTCGAAGGTTTCTTAGTGATTAGTAAATGTATCAGTATAACTGAAATAAAAAATCATGGTTGCAATTTTGCACAAAGGCTATGTTCATTGTATTTGCGAAATCAAATAATATTTTGTAGCTTCTAACGACATATCATCACGTGGTTTACGGGGTCTAAATTGTGCCAGGTACGTCACCGGAAGGAGTTGATGTACGAGACTACGCGGACGTCGGAGTAACGAACATGGTGGTGGCGACCGGACTGACTCTTCAAGACGGAAACACATATTTCGTTACAGTTCGTGGTCAGTTGTTTATGTTTATTATTTATGATTATTTTTATGTTATTTTCTTAATCTTGACCATTGATGTGGTTCTTCCTTTTTTCGTTGATAACAAATAAATTGAAATTGATGTGGCGCGTGACGTCAACAACGAATCAAATATTAAATAATTAAAGAAAGGTGATCCAAAACTAGGACAATAAAGCAAAAGTGATAAAAAAGGTTGCACTACAAACAGAAACTTGTCAGATTGAGTAGAGGTGAACACCGTACTGTGTAGTTAGTTATGTCCGTTTCTTCACAGCCACTGATCACGTGGGTAGATCGACGACTGCACAGTCGGCTGGAGTCACTGTCGACTCGACGCCACCGGAAGTCCGTGCAGCGCTGATCGATGTCGGCGGATCTTACACGACCCAGAAGACAGAATTGTCTGCGGCATGGAAGGGTGTATTTGGGGACGTCGAGAGCGGTGAGGGAATTCGTCTGCATACACAGCAATGACCAAAGTGTTGAGAGCTGTGGCACCATATATTGCTTAAAAATCGATAAAGCATGGCCGAATCGAAATAACTTTTCATAACAAAATTGTCTCAATTCCGAAATCAACTCACTCATTTGCTCTGTGGTATCAACGGACAACGCAACATCTATCAAAGTCAATGGCAAGTTAAAAATATACAACATGAGCAAAGGACACTCAATCCTATGACTTGAATAAGCTTGCTGTTTTGTAACGTATAGACAAACCATCAACAACTCATTTCATATACATCACTGCTCCCAATACCCTCCCTGCAACTTCACGAACAAACTTACACGTAGACGGCAGAAAAGGCTTTTATTCAACACATTTTGTTTTTTGTATTTTATTCTTTTCTCAAAGTGGTTCTTAGCTAATTTCCGCTTAGACCGACCTACTCCTGCTACTGTGTCGTTCTATTGTTGACGCTTTAAGTTGGACATAGTACATCTGAATTGCAGGAATTGAGTATTACTACTGGTGTCTGGGTTCGAAGCCTGGCTACTGTGACGAGATGACTTACGTGAAGACGACGGAAACAGAGGCGTCGTCGAAGCCATATGACGAGTTACAGCTGAAGGACGGACACCCGGTCTACGTTACGGTGCAGGTGAGGGTCGGTTCTTTCTTTCGATAGTTGTCTATCAGCCGCCCAATGTCTCCATTTTTCATACTCCCCGATCTTCTCAATCCCATCTCCACCTGCGTGTAGTAGCTCTACCCCCCATTACGTCCTTGCTCTGTCCCCCTCCAATTTGTCTCCTTGAACACACACACATATATATATATATATATATATATATATATATATATATATATATATATATATAAGATACTAATTGGAGAAAGACACACACACACACATATATATATATATATATATATATATATATATATATATATATATATATATATATATATATATATATATAATACATATGTAGACACAACGTATATACAACGTTTGCATTAGGCAATATATATATATATATATATCTATATATACATATATATATATATATATATATTATATTATATATATATATATATATATATATAAATATATATATATATATATATATATATATATATATATATATATATTATATATATATATATATATATATATATATATATATATATATATATATATATATATATATATATATATATATATATACACACATCATTTATATATGGATATATACATGCAAGATCGTATATATGCAAGCACGCACGTACGTATACAGAATATCGTCACATTTCATGTTGTTGATTTCAGGCAGTGAATACAGTTGGTCTGACTGCAGTGGTCACTTCCAGAGCCGTCATTGTCGACGCGTCATCTCCCGCTGCTGGCTACGTCTATGACGTCATCAGTGACACCCAAACGCTTGATATCGATTATACCGTTAGTGTTTTCTTAACTGCAGACACAATTGCTATTTGTTATAATTCTTTTCTATACACTGTCATTAACCAGTATGGTGGATTTGCTTTTGCAATTTATTATTAAATAAGCTTATCCTGCCACTAGTTAAATTGTCGGCCTTTTAAATGTTATTCCATCATTCCATTTCATCTCTAAGTCGTGAATTTGTTAAAAATAATTAGTAAGCAACGCTGTGTACTTATAAATAATTATATATTAAGTTTAATGCATTGTGTTTTATTAAAACATCTGCTACTATGATATATTTCATGCAATGAGTCAATGACAGTTAATTCAATCATCTATAAGCCAGTCCTCCTATTCAGACTGTTGCAACAAAGATTGGAGCGATTTGGTCTGGATTCCACGATCCACACTCACACATCACTGGCTACAACGTGAACATTGGCAAATGTGCAACATGCGAAGACATCCTCGAGAAGTCACACTTCGGAATCACCACCAGTATGTGAAGTGTCAGCATAGTTAGGGTCCTACATTTTCTATTTTCTGACATGTAATGAAACATTCATTAGCATCAACTGATACACATGAATTCGTAAAGTCAATGTTCGGAATGCTAAGAAGAATAATTGTTGTTTCCTCACTTATACCATCTAGTGTTAATTTCCATGTTTTAAACTATTGATATAAATGGGGATATTTGTTTTCATGTAACATTAAACGCTATGTCTCATTTCCGAAACGAAATTACAAATAACGTTCACTTTCAGATATACTGTTGAATGACGTAACACTAGAGCGTGGTGTGCGGTACTACACGACAGTGGAGGCGTGTAATGGCGCCGGTCTGTGTGTCACTGTCACCTCTGACGGGATCATCGTTGACACGTCTCCTCCGGTAGCCGGCGTCGTCTATGACGGCATCTCAGCTGAAGACATCGACTACCATAGCTCGAGGTACGTTCAAATTAAAATTTTCGAAAGCATAATTTATATGCATCCAGCAAATTTAGAGTGTTAACAAATGTCTTGTAATATACAAGTGACTGAAACTGTGTCATTATTCAGTATTGGTACGTAACATTTAAGCCAGCCTTTCTATAAACAACGAATGCCACTGATGCCGATATAAAGCATGGACTGTCCAGGGAAAACACACGACGATGTGCAAGACATTGCTGTAAATATTTTATTTATGTGTAAACAATTCATGCTTCCACGCGAACTGTTCTATTAATTTTTTTTTATAGATCGACGTTGTCTGCTCACTGGATCAACTTCCACGACCCCGAGTCTGGACTCTTGTACATGGAGTGGCGGGCAGGCACGTCACCCGGACAGAGTGACATACTCGCCCCCACTAGACTACACGTGACCAACGAGGTTTCATCAAAGTTAACACAACATCTACCCCTGCACAAGAAAGTGTATGTCACATTGAAGGTGTTCAACAAAGCTGGTAAGAAAAAGTCACAGCTAATATTTCATCAACTATACCGGATGAACTTTGTGATGTTCCACTACAACGTTTTCATTATATAATATTGTTTCGTTTTAGAAAGTATTGTCTCATCGTGGATTCACCACATAATACATACCGAACGACTGTACCAGCAACTTAAGCATATTATGCATCGATAATTTCAGTTACACGATATTGCAAACTCAATGGTAGATATAAACATATTGAGTTGGTCGTCATGTTGTCTTAAATGTGAATTCTAACCATATTGTACTTCAGCAGTTATTTAATGGTGATGTTGGGTGACTTCGTTGTGTGTTAGTGTCGACGAATGTGGGTTGCAGGTCTCTCGATTGAGAGCATTTCAAACGGGTTTATGGTCGACAACACATCTGCCTTGACGACGACGCGAATATCTCTCAACAGGGGATTCGGCTCACTGAAGCCGAACACGCAGGTATTAGTTGTTACCATACACAGACTAGTTGCCCCTATTCCGAAGAATAGTCCGATTGAACGCAGGTTGTCAAAACGCAGGATTCGCTAAGTCCAATTCTCGAAATGGCGTTCCCGGTGTGTCTTTTGACACAGCTATTGTATTGTACACACAGTGATTGTATGTTCTGCTTCAAAGATAACCACATTTCAGAATGTTATTCTCGTAGATCCCGATTTAATTCAGTTAAGGATGATTGGATTTGCCCGTTAAAAAAATATATATGATAAAAAACGATGATACATTGCCGCATTTAGTAGTAGATGACCAAAGGGACATATGCGGGACAAAGGCAGTAAATTGAAAACAAACACGTGGAGCTATTAACAAAATATGTCGTAGGCGGACATCGGATCGACCGGTTTGTGTGGGGCATGGTAATACTCGTAATATTGTGTAATACTGCAACACATATGGTATGTTTTAATTACTATTTCCGACTCCAATTTGGAGTATATGTCAATGCAATCTTGATCAGGTATGGAAGTCTTCACTGAGTGTGCAGTGGAAGATGTCAGACAACGACAGTTCCATCGTCGAACAGTTTGTGTCTCTGACGACGAGAGACGCAGTACACCATAACGTGCCCACTGTGAAGGTGAGAAGACCAGTCGATCACCACAGTTCCATTTTCTCTCGGTGTAGCATACTTCATTGCAGTTACCCAACACCTTATGTATTGGGAGTGTAACAAAACGAGTAACTACACCTCCTATATACACTGACAACAGTTTCATAAGTATTACGACGGCACTATTAATTTACTTGAATAACAAATATAACTTGCCAACTAAATACACCTTCTGTAAAACGACTGACATTATTCTACTCGTATACAATATTATATCAGTAACAATGATGCAATAGTGCACTTTACCTATGCCGAGCACAATTTTGCAACATTTCTTTATAATGAGCACCGCTTAATATATAGCTACTGTAATACACAACTCTGGTACAATTGAATATGCTAAAGCAAATACTGTGATGCTGTACCCTGCTTCCCAGAGAAGTCGAGATGGCGTTGGAATGAACTGGTTTGCCAGGAGGTGAAATGTAAAGCGCCTATTGCGGCCCCAAGGACTGGATGCAACGCTATATCAAAACGTACTTTTTACCGTTTTACTTTTACTAACAAACTGTTATTTTGAGTCGTATGTCATCCACTTTCGCAGTTATATGGAGACGAGCAGGAGTATACGTTCAGCAACGTCAGTTTGGCCGACGGAGAGACTTACTACGCCAAGGTGATCGCCTGCAACGGCGCCAGACTCTGTGCGACGTCCGTCAGTGAAGGCATTCTGGTAGGACTACGCTTCATATCAAATATAGGGGAAGGCAGTGTTAGTTGAGCCACTGGGTTAGTTTACCCACCCATGTTTCCGAGGAAACTACAGAAGTGACAGTTACATGGTACCACCCAGTGATTGAACATGTTATTAGAACACGATTGACGTTTAACAGGTAACGTTTGTCACAACGGTCAGAACATGTGTGGTAAAAGTATGTTTTTTGGTGTTTTTCGAAACTTTTAGGAATTGTGATTAACGTCGGCTGGTGTGTAAACTATCAACGCACATGACCAGACTTTGTTGTTTGTGCACTTACAAATGGTTTATCTATGCACAGATATGAAGATTAGTCATCACTTCATGGATTAATGAGAAATTAATTCAATAAGCTTAAACGGGGCTAGTTAAGCCACCCAAGGAAGGTTTAGTTGAGCAGCGGCTAAAGACCGAAAAAGAATATTGTTTACCCCAAAATACATAAAGGAATTAATTTTTCGAAGCAAATTGGGGCATCAGATAGCTACAAGACAAAATAATAGCAGTTAGTTGCACTGATTGCGATTTACCTATACCTATATAATAATTAAGTGTGTTGACTCATTAATTAAGCGTGTAGACTAGTCAGAAACGTGTTGTACCATTGGGTAGATGCGTTGTACAAGGCCTATTATACAAATAAAGCATTTACGCAACTTACGCTGCACTGTGGCTCACACCAAGTGTTAGTTGAGCCAGCCTACTAACTCTATTTGAATCAGCTAGATATAATTATCTGTGCATGCTAGATTTATTATATTGGTATAAAATAATCTATTAATAATCTTAGTTTATGTGAGTAACAACAATTTTAACTTATGAATATGATTGCACCCTAGCCATCAAAAAGAACGAACAATGGCTAATCTAACACTGCCTTCCTCTACATCGCCCCGGACAGGAACAAGTCGACTTCATGCTCTCATTAGTCAAGAGTATCGAGTGACAAGCTTTGATGGACCATGATGACACGATAGGCACATATATAGCTAAAACACGATAGTCACATATATAGCTAAAACACCATAGTCACATATATAGCTAAAACACGATAGGCAAACATATAGCTAAAACGCAATATTGTGTTTCTTATTAATTTTACTTGTTATCTTCGCACTCCAGTTGGTGTATAAGGCCACTTAGTAACTTCCGCCATTTTGTACGATCTCAAAGTGCGTTATCTGCCATCTTCCAAGAACTCGATCTCAGTTGGTTTCGGGCTACTTCAACAGTCCAACTCCAGGTTGATTTTGGCCTTCCTCTTTTCCTTTTACCTTCAGAGACCTACGTTAGTGTTATGTTCGTGTTGTTAGGCCTAAACCTGTACCACATACAAAACATCTTCACAACTCTGGTTGTAGTCATTTGCGTAGCTACAGTGTTTCTGTACATGTGCAGGTTGACAACACCCCCCCAGTTGCTGGAGCATTCGCCATAGCGACGGAGCACGCCGCATCGTTGTCACGTCATCGACTTGGCTGGATGACGTACAATGACAAGACGTTACGTCTCGCGTGGCTCGGCTTCTCTGACGCACACTCTGACGTCACGGCCTACTACGTCACAGTCGGCACGACATTCGGCGCGTCAGACCTTCTGGTCAGTCGGCACACCGTTGTTGTATGACACTGTAGTAGTAGTAGTAGTAGTAGTAGTAGTAGTAGTAGTAGTAGTAGTAGTAGTAGTAGTAGTAGTAGTAGTAGTAGTAGTAGTAGTAGTAGTAGTAGTAGTAGTAGTAGTGGTGGTGGTAGTAGTAGTAGTAGTAGTAGTAGTAGTAGTAGTAGTAGTAGTCGTAGTAGTAGTAGTAATAGTAGTAGTGGCCAGCTTCTGTCTCATGACGATACTTTTGTTTTTTGCATCATGTCGGTTGATTGTGAGCATAACACCTCGCGCGACTGATCTGGTGAATCTGGTATGCTTTAATGTCTATTGCAAAACTGCCAGTAAGACTGGTTGGCCAGGTAGGTCGTTTTTCAGCAACTGTTTGCTAGTGAATAGGATTGATGCCATAATCCTTCAGGTCTCTTTTTATGATATCTTTGTATCTCAATTTGGGTCGGCCTCCAGTTAACTCCCCATACATATTTTAACTGGCATCAGAATATTTATTTGACCATACGATCATATTAAATAAAGCAAATATATATACAGCAATGAATGTATGGTCAGGGAGACTCTTATTAAAGCGTGATGTATGCCGCTAACATAAGAGCCACCCAGTTGATTACTGGATAATTTTAATAAACATTTATAGTAGCACAATAATTATTGTAATAAACATTATCCAATTAGTAATTCATGAGTATTAATTAATATTATTTAATACTAACTAACTAACTAACTAACTAACCGATACTACCTAGCTAATAACACTAACTAACAAACATCAAGCATAAGGACAGTATACACTAGAATAATGGTAGGTAAATTACATTAATGCTAAAATAAAACTGACTTTAATTTAATTTAATATTCACACATTATCAAACGACTTATTATATGCAACTAGCCAACGCTAACTAACACCAATTAATATTAATTAACTGGTCCTCTTGACCTACTAATATTAATAACATAACACTATACATCTTTCAAATACTAACTGTATAATATGCAATTCACTTATACTACAAAATACTGTCATTGTAACTCTTTCTTTTAAGTTACAACTACCCTATTATTTTCAGTTAGTACAAGTATAACAGTTTGGGATAAAACATTCAGTTTCATAATTCTTTTTCAAGCATTTTTACAGTATATCGAAAAGCCTTGTAGAGGATGGATATATATTTGAATTTTGTCACATGGTACATTATTAACAGCGTGAATAATTGAATGTATAATGCAATTAGTGGCGAAATTCTGATTTAACCGGTTTAAGTATAATATATGCTTTTGTTTTGCTGTTTCTATTTGCTCATTATTAAACACCGTCAATACATTTCTTCGGGCTCTTTAATCACTGCCATTGTGTATGAAATTATGTTTGAGAAAAAATCACACATCAGAAATGCACATTTCCATTATCAGACAAACGTCTGAACAATAACAAACTATGATAATACAAACTACTACTGCACATTATACTTAGGTTTTACTGGTTTAGGTAATCCGGAAACTTGAATACGTTTTGCTGTTCGAAACAAATCTAGTTCATGTAATATTTAAATATCACAACAAAAACATATATTTTATACATTTCATAAAAGAATAACAAGTACACATTAAACTACATATTAATTGCTCCATCATCAGCATCGTTATCATCATCTTCTTCTTCTTCAACATCACAATCATCGCCAGTGCTACCATTACCAGTATTATTGTTACTAATAATACGCCTTGGTTATGCCACCTTACAGTCTGGCAGTAAGCCAACTATGGTACTACAAACCACGGGTGACCGCAATACCGATGACGGATTCGTTCAGAAAGCCGAGGTTTCTGTCACGTCGACAATTCAACAAAATCAGCAGCTTTATATATCAGTATGGGCTGAAAACAAGGTGAGTTCTCACGTGTCATTTGTTTACTGTATGTGCTGGTCTAGTTAAAGTAATGTCCACCGTGTGTTAATATGTCGTAGCATGGAAAATTTAATAGCGTGATCATGCGCAAAACATATTGCATTGTTTTCAACTTTAAATATATAGCACATTACAGTTTGGAACGCAAGTTGGATGATGGAGACCAGTGACATAGAACGGCAAATAATCAAGAGTAAACTATATAAGTGAAAATAGGTGAATGTCATTGAATTGCAATGTATACTGCCTAGGTCGGTCTTGTGAGCAGTCGTCTCCACGGCACCTTCACGGCCGTGCCCTCGCAGGCGACGTCCGGCACACTGGCCTTGGTGCGCCGCTGTCAGCCCGTCAGCTGTGAGGGACACTGTACGTGCGCTCCACACGGACATTTGACGTGTACGTCGACCCAGAGATGTACGAATGTTAAAGGTGGGTAATGTTGTCTGCCGTGTTATGCAAAATACAATTTTCGTATTCGCACACACACACACGCACACGCGCACGCATACGCACACCCACACGCACACACACAGCATTTATGTATCAGTGACATGACATCTGACATCATGTTGACATTGGTTGTGTTAACCTTTGTTATAGATATCCTGATAAATAATTATTTTAGTTGGTCAACGTTACTATGCATGATTTTGACATAATTTTCGCAGGAAAATCGGGCTACCAGAGACTGAATCTCTACGGAATCGAGGACTATTCCGTCACTCCGGCATCAAACACGAAGAGCATTGATTTCACAAGATCCCAGTGCGCCCTTGCTGCCACCTGGCGGATTGTGGCGTCATCGGGCAGATCGCCGATGAGATACGAATGGAGTGTCGGAGTTGACGGGGAGCAGATTGGACACGAATTACTCGATGTGCTCAAGGAGCCGCTGTGGAGAGAAACCAGCCACATCAACATGGCCGTATACACAACGGGAAGCTCCCGGAAGTCTGGTAAGACGAAGCATTAGAATTGGCATTCAAAACTGACTACACCTTCCTTTGTCCCGAGACATAGCTGTCATTTATTCTATCTCTTCGACTTTTGCGAATTTCCCTCTTTTAAATGGTTCTTTTTGAAGTATATTGAGGCCTTCCACTTTTCTCCAGTTGGATTCCACATACCCTAAGGTGCATAGGATTCTTATTAATACATATGCCTACGTTTGTCATTGTTCTTGCTCACCACTAAGATGGGAAATCATATGTCGAGGGACTGACAATTACAAATCAGCCATTAACTTACTTAGTATTGTTGGTATTTACAACTTAAATATACATTGTCAGGTATAAGTCATCCATGGTATACACTACACGTTAAATATATATTTGTCGTTCTGAAATATATTTATTTTGTACATTTCCTATTTAAGAAACTATGTGTTCTCAAGTTAGAGCATCTATATATTGTTCGTCACTATGAACTCTTTCACCGCAGACGTCATTCTCGAGTCTCATACGAATTACATGGTGTACGTGCGTGTGTGGTACGATGCTAACTCGTACGCAGTATACGTGACAAACGGCGTCGAGACGGATTCCAGTCCGCCTGAGCTGTCACGTGCCTCCAAGGTGACGGATCTACGGAGTTCTACGTCAATCAGCGACGTCGACTTCATCACGTCAAAGACAGATGTTACGTTATCCTGGCGCGGTGTCTTCCGTGACTCAAACGCCAACATTCAACGCTACGTGGTCTCAGTCAGCAAACACATCGGGGGTCGTGATGTTGCCGAGAAGCAGATAGCGCCAACGGTAACGCAAACTTCACTGTCACAGCTAAACTTGGACGCTACCAATACATACTACGGCACCGTGGTAGCTTACAACGAAGCCGGCCTCTTCAGATCAGCCTACTCGGATGGGTTCAAGGTAATTACCGAGGTGTTGATAAGGAAGAACTAAGTTGTGATATCTTAGTCATATAATTCCGAAATTCCTTAATCCATCTCTCTTCAAATTCCTCCATATTTTATATAAAACTGGATGTGAAACTTTTCTCCAGGTGGACGTCACAGCGCCAGTGACCGGCAGTGTTTGGGACGGCCGAGGTCTCGCTGACCAAGACTACAGCAGCGACAACCAGACAGTGTCGGCGTGGTGGCGTGGCTTCAGTGATGACGAGTCGTACATTGACCACTACGAGTGGTGCGTTGGCACAGAACCCGGTAGAGAGGACGTGGTTACGTGTCGACATGTTGGCTTGCACACGCGCAGTACAGCTCAGCTGTCTTCGGCGCAGTCATCAGGTTTGTTGGATTTCTATAAACACAGTAATATCGTTGTGGCGTTTTGTACCATTGTGTATACACCACGCATAACAATAGTGTTTGACTGTGTAATAATGTCATGTAAGATATTATGTGCCGTATATTAGTTAGTGATAACAATTATATTCAAAATAATGTATATCTGTAAAACATACCTTTGTGTATTGATTTACGCAATTCAACTGATTGCAGGAAGCCGACTGTATTCCACAGTGTACGCGTACAATGCTGCAGGACTCAAGTCTGAAGGCGTGACCTCAGATGGATATATCATCGATTCGACGCCGCCATTTTCTTTTCATAAATTCCAGCTGGGATCGAACAAACTGAAGAACCCATCCTTTGAAGAGGGTGTAGGCAGTGAGGATGGGGTTCCCAAGGAGTGGAAGGGGCATGGGAAATTCCTCCTCACAACAAGCAGTGGTAATATCAAAGCACAAGACGGCCAAACATATACTGATATCGTCAGTGGTTATATTGAACAGACGTTAGCAACTGTGAAGACGAAAAGGTATCGCGTGACGTTCCACGTGCACTCTCCGGACACAGTCCGTTTTCATTCACAGCAACTTGGCTTCGTACAACTCCCAGGCTTCCACGCGGCATTCTTTGTCGAGCCGACGGTAGCGACATCTGGTGAATCGTGGCAGAAACACGTGTATTACTTTACTGCCAGTAACTCGATGTCCACCGCTAGGATCGGCGCTGTCGGTCCTAAGACTGGTTTTCTGCTGGACAATGTCAGTATACAAGAGGTCAATTCTGGCAGACGTAGTCCATCCACTGACCCGAGAGATCCGGCCAACTCGCACGTCCAGCCGATGCACGTCCACCTGAACTCGAGGGGCAGCTTCACCGCCCTGACGGCGGCCTGGGACGTCGAGGACCCGGAGAGCCCGGTGACCAACTACTACTGGGCCATCGGAACCGTGCGAGGTGCGTAATACTCTACCATCTTATTCAATGAGGCACAAAGGCCTCATTGAAAGCATAACTTGTTTTAATTGAAGAAATTCATCAATTCATTCATGTTTATTCATTTCACCTTTCCGTTGTGTTCCTATGTGTGCATGTTTGTGTATGCGCACTGCACTTGCGTATGATACCAAGCTAAAGTAAAATAGTCAATTGAATGTGTAACGAAAAGTGCGCGAAACGTTTCTTCAAAAACATATTATGGCTTGCATATTTTCTTTTAGCGAAAATGCAAATACATATTGAATTTTATTAAAAAAATATTCATCAATTTGAATTTCTTTTGAAACAAGTTAACGACCGCTGTTTTGTTGTCAGATTAAAAAAAATACGATTTTAAATATATGATTTTAGTTCAAAGAATCGTATTTAGAACACTTATTGGATACTTAAATAACAAGTCAATTGAGAAAGGCCACGGCACACAGTGAACTAACTAACTAACTGCCTCACGTGTAGTTCACATCTTTAATGTTTCTGTAACCACTATAGGCGGCGTACAGCTGCAGAACTTCCGGTCTGTCGGTCTGCTGTCTCACGCACGCGCAGACGCTCTGCTGCTGCAGCATGGGACAGAGGTTCACGTGACCGTGGTGGCTGAGAACGCGGCTGGACTGAGGACGGCCATCTACTCCGACCCGTTGACGGTTGATCTCACTCCGCCTGAGCTCTGCTGTCTTATCGTGAGTTGTCTTGTTGCCATTATTGTGAAGATTTAACTAGATATGACACGATGGCCACACAAAGCGATAAGCTCGTCTATATGGTAAATGGAAAAAAGCCACTAGCTTATCGAATGTACACAGAAATTTCATTGATATGTAGAAAGCCCTTATAACATATCTGTCTTTTTATATTCACATTCAAACGGTTCATGAAGTCCTATATTCGTACTAACTCAATATGCTTGCACAGTCAACAAGTCATTATATGTATTTATGATTTTACTTAAAACGTTGGTACAATGGTATTTACAATGTACATTTTCTGAACATTTTACCGGATTTTCTCGTTTAGGTTTGGAACCTGGTGTGTGTATTACAATTAACGTGTTATTCCACTAGCGATTATCAGTTTTCACAGCTAACCAATATACTATTTACACCGATGTGATTAATGGGATGTGCTGGTAGGCTGGTTGAAACAATAAACAAATATATATATTTTTAATAACCTGTAATTATATATGAACGAAATCTTACAATGGTGTATTTCAGCGTACACCAGGAGAGCATCAAGTGAATATGGCTGTTGATTGTTTTCAGGATGGTGGTAGCAGAATAGACACCTCATACCAGACTTCAAGAGATCTAAATATCACGTGGTCTGTGAACGATCCAGAAAGCGACATTAAATATTGCGAATGGGCATTAGGTAAGTATTTAACTTACTGCTGATGTATTGCACCAAATGAACTATTATTTATAATACGAACACAATGTCTTCTTTAATGTAACGTAGTTTGTGACTCTGTAAGTCTGTATATATGTATGTATGTGTATGTATGTTTATGTATGTGTGTATGTATGCGTGTATATATGTATGTATGTATGTCTGTATATATGTATGTCTGTCTTCATGTATGTATGTATGTATGTATGTATGTATGTATGTATGTATGCATGTATGTATGTATGTATGCATGTATGTATGTACGTATGTATGTGGTATGTATGTTTGCATGTATGTATGCATATATTTATGTATGTATGTATGTATGTATTTATATATGTATGTATGTATGTATGTGGTATGTATTTATGTATGTGTGTATGTATGTATGTATGAATGTTTGCATATATTTATGTATATATGTATGTATGTATGAATGTATGTATGTATGTGCGTATGTATGTATGTATGTATGTATGTATGTATGTATGTATGTTTGCATATATTTATTTATGTATGTATGTATGTATGTATGTATGTATGTATGTATGTATGTATGTATGTATGTGGTATGTATGTATGAATGTATGTATGTATGCATATATTTATGTATGTATGTATATATGTATGTATGTATGTATGTATGTATGTATGAATGTATATATGTATGTATGTATGTATGTATGTATGTATGTATGTATGTATGTATGTGGTATGTATGTATGAATGTATGTATGCATGCATATATTTATGTATGTATGTATGTATGTATGTATGTATGTATGTATGTATGTATGTATGTATGTATGTATGAATGTATGTATGTATGTATGTATGTATGTATGTATGTATGTATGTATGTATGTATGTATGTATGTATGTATGAATGTATATATGTATGTATGTATGTATGTATGTATGTATGTATGTATGTATGTATGTATGTATGTATGTATGTATGTATGCGTGAAGTTGTCATTGCCATGGGCATTATACGACATGAGTGTGTAATGCAAGGAGTCATAAGCTCTTCAAGTGGATGTCTTTTTGTGCCGTGCAACGCCGCGCAACTCGGCTAGTCTATATAATATGTGTGACTCTGTATAAATGTATGTTTTCTCGTATCTCCGTCAGCTTCGCATATATGGGGCTGAACTTTTGAATGCGCAAACTGGGGCCCATGGTAATCATTCGTGCATTAGACAATATTTGAAGTTGGTGGGTATTACGTCGAAGTAACCAATGTGTACCTTTGACGTAAATGACGTAACTCAAAACAATAGTGACGTGCAAATGTTAGCAAAGCTACGCGTGTTTCAACCATTGTTACGTGGTTTACGTCAAACGCCTACCGAACGCTTCACGAAACCGGCAGTTCAAATTGATTTTTGTGGCTCGAAGATGTTGGCATTGTACTACAACACAACGCCGAGCAATTGGGCTAGTTTGTCCGTATTTATAAAGAATGCATGATTTCAATACACAACAGGCCAACACGCCTGTGGTATGTGCTTAACACAGTAATATTACACATAGTGAATACATAGAAATATATAACCTGGAATAGGTGCGTTATACAACATTGTGTAATCGCGTATAATTCATGATTGTAAACCCGCAGTTTTCATTTGTTTTGACCATATATTAAATGTATATTTCTATGTACATTTGTGTCTGAACTAAGTAGTTATTTTAATTACATGTATAATTGTTGTACTGATTTTATTTAACATTCGAAGTAAACATGTTATATGTTGTATACGTTCTGCGTTGTTATCACGACAGGAAAGAGCCCTGGTTCGCAGGAGGTGCAGCCGTTCACGAGGACGACTTCCCTGTCGACAGCGGCCGTGACACTGACCGCCTCCGTCAGCCACGGCGAGACCGTCTTCAGTGTCGTCCGTTGTTTCAACTACGCCGGTCTCCAATCAACGCTCGTCTCCAGCGGGGTCGTCATGGTGACCGAACCACCTGACGTCTCCATGGCAACGCTGAATATCATCACTAGTTCTGCATCGTACTATCCGACACGTGACAATCACCAGTCGGACAAACAGCGCCTGTTCTTTGGCTGGGAGGGAGTCCGTGACAAATCTGGGATAGCAAGCTACGAGGTGGGTGTAACCGTAATTCTGATTCAGGTTTCGATGTGAGTCATGCAGATCATTAATTAACTAGTGAATTAATCAGTAATTGTCTCAACAGTCAAGCGCCATTGAAACATAGATGTCATAACAACATTAAATATATGTAATATGTTGAAAAAGAACACGGATTAGTGTAATGCCTATGTTACTTTACCTACTATAAATAAAATTATAATAGTTACGAATTAAATATAATTATTGCAATATTTTAATGTCAGTTGACTTAAAGACAAGAACTACGTGTTGGTTTTGCACAGTTTATTTTTGTATGACATCCCGTGTTCATAATTGTTATTATTATAGAGGATATTGTCAATGTTGTAGGTGCGTCTTCAGATGACGAATGCCCTGCCAGTTCTACCGTGGAAGACCATGGCTTCTGCCAACCAATTGTTTGCCGAACTACGAGATCTCAGTCTGGAATCATACGCCACGTACACATTGATGCTACGAGTGCACAACTACGCTGACATGACAAGTGACCTTATCACCAATAATTTCACCATTGAAACCGAATCACCGCGCGTGACCGGTAGGTTGAAACGTTTAAACAATTAGGTCACCATATGCTGACTAATGAGGTGTTTACATGGGTGATTTATACGTAAAATGCTGACAGATTACATAAGGTGTAGAAAAATAAATTCAGCATCCTATATGTTAAGTAGCCATTGGCTGATGTTCAATAATTACTGTTTAAGACGTACTATATATCTAGTTCAGCTTTCGTCAAACGCAAAACACAAATATTCGTCAATGTCAGTATATGCATACAATGATTGCTATCATCTCACGATTTGGCATCGTGGTTAATGACATAAATATAAAATCAAAGAACGGATTTCCAGTTCACTATTTCCAAATGTTTAGTATCCCAAAATAAGCGATTGAATATGTTGGTTTTACTAAAATCAATATTTAAAGTTCAGTTTTCAGACTAAATCTTACATTGTAGATGCCTCACTAAAGAGTCAGTGGCCACACGAATGGATTCTGAAACTAGACTGGACTGGGGTGTTCATTAGCAATTCATCACTTTTGTACGACGTCAGCATAGGTATGAAACATTTGCATGAGCAACAATTGTTTGAATTGAAGCGTGAAACACTTAATATTACCAAGTTATTGGACAAGACGTACTCAATGTTGTGGAGTAAAAATAATTGGTTCATACGCGTGGACGTACCTAGGATAAGTTATGAATCCCAACACAAAAACGTTTCATGTGTTTGTGTAAACTTCTACATTATTTTATAGCATGCATCTTGAATTATTACAATATATGACTATGTGTGTTGTATTAATTCATTTTATGCCACATACGTGCCCTTCATTGCCCATAATTAATGACCAAGACAACACAAAATAAGTCAGTTTCTCTAACTGTCAAACTTAAAGGAATACGAGATTGTGCGCGCAATTTCAGGTACGACACTGGGCGGGATTGATGTACAAAGAGCGATGGAAACTGACCAACCGATGCTGAGGATCACGGGAGTGGACCACACTAAGCAACATCACGTGACGTTGACCGCTGTCAACAAAGCCGGACTGTGCACAACAAGAACATATGTTGTCGCCTACTCACAGCCGTCAACTACGCGGTGATGCCAACACACCGCGATTTCATTAAATGCCGTTGCACGCTTTGGAAATCAATAACGTTATTGTACAGTGAGCGTATGATTGGAAACAATGTTGCGGTGAACTTGCGAATGGAAACAATGTTCGAATTACTGTGTTAATGGAAATTATGTTCTGATTAATGTGTGATTGGAAACAGTGTTCTGATTAATGTGTGAATGGAAGCTATGCTCTGATTAATGTGTAAATGGAAGCTATGCTCTTATTAATGTATGAATGGAAGTAATGTTCTTATTAATACGGTAATGGAAACAATGTTTTGATTAATGGAAGTGATGCTCTGATTAATGTGCGAATGGAAGCAATGTTCTTATTAATATGGGAATGGAAACAATGTTCTGAATAATGTGTGAACGGAAGTGATGCTCTGATTAATGTGTGAATGGAAGCAATGTTCTGATTAATGTGTGAATGGAAGTGATGCTCTGATTAATGTGTGAATGGAAGCAATGTTCTTAATAATATGGGAATGGAAACAATGTTCTGAATAATGTGTGAACGGAAGTGATGCTCTGATTAATGTGTGAATGGAAGTGATGCTCTGATTAATGTGTGAATGGAAGCAATGTTCTTAATAATATGGGAATGGAAACAATGTTCTGAATAATGTGTGAACGGAAGTGATGCTCTGATTAATGTGTGAATGGAAGTGATGCTCTGATTAATGTGTGAATGGAAGCAATGTTCTTATTAATATGGGAATGGAAACAATGGTCTGTTGAAATGGCGAATGGAAACGTCCTGGCTGAACGAATCCCTGTGAAGGTATTAGTGTTCTAGTAATGTTTAGTTGTAAGGTTTAATTATTTGATATTAATATTAATATGTTTGCGATACACAACGATATCATGGAAGAGATCAACGATGAATCAATAATGACAACGACAAAACAAACGGTAGAGTCAATAACGAATGGTCGATTACAGTAGCAGATCAGAATTCGAATATACAAGCTTATGCGGGATTGTTGTTCAACATTTCTTTAGACATAGCATAGCACGTTTAATACGATCGCTTAGCATAACACGCCGCTTGATCTGAATGCATGCTTGTCATATGCCATATGCCCGGCGTGCAGTCACTATGCCATGTTGTTGCTTTGTGTGTTATCTTGGAGCGGCGAAATCAATGCAGTTGAATAAAGTGGCCTACTTGTTGTTGTTATTTCGCCACAAAAATTGTAGTTTCTTTGTTCCATTTGGTTTGCAAGTCGCTAGCAAGATTCTTGTTACGCCACTGTTTTCATGTATAAACATATTTTCTCAAATCGTCCCACTTTATCTTTGAACTGAAGTGACTTATAATTAGCTAGTCCTTGTCGCTCCCTTCATCAAGGGGTGAGGTTAGTTTATGTATCCGCCCCAGCTTATTTTCCTTTCCACTTCTCATAATCAACCGCCTTCTCCTTCCACATGTCACCCCCTCTGCCTTTCTTTCTTTTCTTTCGCAGTCGTGCGGTCGTTCCACATTGTAAAAGGGAATTGTTATTACTATGATGTACGAACACTTTATCGTATGGTTTTCATTTCTTTAGAAATTGCATGAAATTATTGAAAATTATATATATATATATATATATATATATATATATATATATATATATATATATATATATATATATATATATATATATATATATATATATATATATATATATATATTGAGTGTGTGTATGTGCGTGCGTGTGGGCGTGCGTGCGTGTGGATCCTGCATTCATATATATTCGAGTGTACGTATATATCCGAGTATACATATTGTAATTCAGCTGAATAAATCAAATCAGCGAGTGAAAGCGAAAGGATCTTCTCCTTTCGCGCGTGGTGCGCAATGGCGCAACATTGGCTCCCCAGCGGTGGCGCCTCTAACCATTTCACAACTGATACAACATACCTTTGGTGGCACATTCTGACTACGTCTTCATTTCATTTGGTAAACTCCTAATTTTGTTCAATACACCTCTCAGTTTCACTTGCATGCAATTGTGGATAATGTCAGTATTGATAATATGTGTAGAAACACAATAAGGTTCGTTTTTATTTGAAACTATGTTAAGTATATCAATTGCTTGCTGCAATGACGTAGCTGCGAGCTGACTTTAAACCAAGCAGACATGTTCAATTGCCAAAGAAACCTACTATCGCTCATAGACACCACAACGTCTCTTGGCTATTGTCCGCGTGTCAACACCTGCTCCTTGCCCCGGCGAAAATTAAAAGACATAGAAGAAGACCTGCGATCACTTGGCAATCAAGTCATCTACCTAGACAACTACTCTCGCCGAAATTGCATCTAAAATGACGGAATCCAAGAATCTTTGAACGAGGATAGTAAAACAACAGAGGCAAATGTACGAGACATCCTGAAAAAAATGAATCTCGACGACGCGAAAATCGAAATCGAGAGGGTTCATCGGATAGGTAAATCTGAAACGAACCGCCCCAAACAGAGGCCGACAATCGTAAAACTTCTTCACTTCAAAGACCGTGAGGAGATACTCCAGAACGCGAAATCCCTTAAAGAATAGAATCGGTCCCGATAAGAGCCGAACAGAGGAGACGCGAACTGTGGCCCAGGGTGCTCGAAGAACGACGCAACGGGAATATTGCATACATGAGCTTCGACAAGGTGATCTTTAAGAACAGGCAATAAAACATTCAACATACATATTAAGGCCTATGCAAAACTAAGAAAATGGAACTGCCTTTTATTCATGCTTTTCCTTTTCATGATATAAACGATGATGAATTCTTACTGACTACTAGCAAACTTGGAAATAATAAGTCATTGCTTGAATTGAATTAACAAATAACTGAATTTGACTTCAACAGTTTTACCCATTCATAATATTCACACTTTTCTTAATATACAGAATCTCAATTTGGTTTCAAGGCTAAAAACGTTAAGTCATCATTATCTATGATTCACTTCAACGCAAGAAGCTTAAACGCAAACTTTTAAATTATTAAAGATTATGTATATGTACTGAGACATCCATTTAATGTCGTTGCCGTCAGTGAGACGTGGGTGCATCACGTAAATGTCAATTGTTTTCCATTACAAGGGTACGAAGCTGTGCATGTTAACCGATAACACAAAAGAGGGGGAGGAGTGGCAATTTATATCTCAAAATCCATTGACTTTATAAAAATTAAAAGCATGTCATCAGTAGTAGACAACATTATGGAATGCCTTGCAATAGAACTGAAATTAAATAAAGGAAAACATGTAATCATGATATATGTATATATATATATATATATATATATATATATATATATATATATATATATATATATATATATATATATATATATATATATATATATATATATATATATATATATATATATATATATATATATATATATATATATATATATATATATATATATATATATATATATATATATATATCCGGGATCAAATGTAGATATATTCAATGACAACTTAGAATAATTGTTACTACATCAGGTACACAATGCCAAAAATATATATTTATTTATGTGGCGATTATAATGTAGACCTTCTGAAGCACGATACTCATACCAGAAAAGAAACTTTCTGGATATTATGTACAGCTTCGGACTCTATCCATTAATTGTCAAACGAAGTCGATTTTTTATGTTAGTCCTACCTTAATTGACACTACTTTTTTTTACAAAAGAAGTAGTTAATGATATCAACAATGGACTCTTAGTCACGGATATCAGTGATCATCTGCCTGTTTTTGCATTATGTAATTATATAGATATTGATAGGCTAAAAGGAAACTGTTTTAAATACATGCATGATACGCAAGTGCAAATAACAGAGGCATTTGGTGCTGCATTACCTTTTCAATATTGGGGTAATATCACGAAACAGGGTGATGTTAATAAGGATTACGTTAATATATACATTGAATTATATGGTATACATTGCCCGTTGAAAAAGGTGCGCATCATAAATAAAGGATAAAATAGGCCATGTTTTACTAAAGGTTTGGCAAATGGCAAAAATACTAGAAACACTCCTTGATTACAGTTTGAAAAAATTCATGGAACAAAATAAAACACTAAGTGACAGCCAGGATATTTTTCGGAAAAACAGATCTACAAATTTGGCTTTATTAGAAATGACCGAGGAAATAACTAATGCAATTGACAATAAAAAGCTTCAATCGGGGTGTTCATAGACTTGAAAAAAGCTTTCGATACTGTCAATCATAATGTACTTTTAAAATAGTTAGAAATGAATGGTATTTGCGGTTTAGTACTTAAGTGGTTAGATAGCTATTTAACAAAAGGGCGCAATCTGTCTACATTGATGATACAAAATCTGATCTCTTAGAAATAGTATGCGGCGCGCCACAAGGTTCTATACTCGGACCGAAATTATTTTAGATATATATATATATATATATATATATATATATATATATATATATATATATATATATATATATATATATATATATATATATATATATATATATATATATATATATATATATATATATATATATATATATATATATATATATATATATATATGTATATGTATATATATATATATATATATATATATATATATATATATATATATATATATATATATATATATATATATATATATATATATATATATATATATATATATATATATATATATATATATATATATATATATATATGATTTGTGTAATGTTTCTATTATACTCAAATTTATAATGTTTGCGGATGACACTACCATATTTTATAGCGCTGATAGTCTAGAATTGTATATTAACAAAATTAATCAAGAGCTGAGTAAACTACACAATTGGCTTGCAATTAACGTAATTATTCTTACAAATCAATACAATAGGGGAGAGTACATATAAGTTTATACTACAATTCTCTGCTTTTCCCGCATAATACTTTTATTATAGCACACTATGATTGTTACTATTAATTTTTTAAATATGCATGATTTAAATGAGGGTTGTCTAGAAATGTTCTACAGTAGCAAAGTATGTATATACACTGCATATTATGTATTGTTTTATACCGCTCCGCAACTGTCCATTTTGAATTTATAATCAAGTTGTGGTAGTGATTATATGTATGATGGCGCCACTGTTGAGTAATGTGCAATATGCAATGTCATGTTGAACGCTCTTGATAAGGTCGGAACTTGTTATTTGTGTCATGGCGCGGCTATCGCATACAAAATAGCTCGAGCGATGACGAAGTGAAGCAGCCCGACTCCGGTGTCGGTGGGCACCACGTGCCGAATTCACGTGTGTCTATGCTCTCTATGCCGTAAAAACAAACTAGATTTTTGAAACGGGAGGCCGGTCAATTTTCTCCTCTTTTTTCTGTGCCAGTTTCGCGATCCCCATGAGGACGAATGCATTGTTCGTGTCATCGCGTACAAAACGACTTACGAAAATTGTATAAAAGAATTCTGCCAATATACTATTTAATGTGAACTGGCGGCGGTATAATTACCAAAGTGGTAATTTTTTTATTATATGAGTATTACACATACGTGTTATAAAGATAATGCGCTTTGAGGCAATAATTTAATAAAAGTAGCGGCGCTGACCGTTCAAACGGCGAGTGGCTGTTTTTACGATGCAAACAAAAGTTCGGGTCCCTTGGGGAGTCTAACGTAAACAGTTCCTTGTGTATTCGTCTTCCATTTAGTTTTACATGTGCTCGCTTCGTCCGTTTCTCGGCGTGGCACTCGCTGTTATGTGATTGAAAGTTAATGTAGCAACGAAGAGACCCATAGAATTATTAAGGGACATTTCGCACATAACCTTGGGCTTGTGAATCGACGATGTAACGTAACTAGTCCCGCATACCCGTCCTCCAGGGGATTCGAGGGGTTCTCTGTTTTGAGACTTTTTTTTAAATGCAGAATGTTTTAGATATCATCCCAGCACTCTCCGGCTGATTGTGTACGCGTTTCGTGTGTTTAACCTTTACTGCTATGTAGTCAATGCTCATTTATATCCTTCGCCGTCTATATTTTATTACCTATCATTTCTGGTGATACAATTAATTGTTCTGAGTAAGCTGATTGCCTTCCAAAGCACCAAACTACCTACGTGTAATCAGCATTCTATAAACTATTCCACTACCCCAGCTATGTTTGAGTAGTATGGAATGGGTTGTGTTTTCCATTACCAGACGACGAGATGTGGATAGATGCTGGACGAACCTGCGACACAGAGGGAGGCAATAGAAAGATAGACTGGGATAAAGGTCTCGTCACAGTCAAAGTAAGCAATTGTTGCAAATGAAAAGAAAAGTGAAATGTATTAGAATAAGTTATGTGTTATATGTTATTAAGTACAACTCATTTAAATTTAATTAATGCAAAATTTAATTAATATATACTAGACAACATACAATCAAGTAATCTAAGAATTACATCACACTATGTTCACATTTATAAAATGTAATTAATATGAAGTTATATAACACAAGGTTATATACTACACGTAGTGAACATCATAAGAATAAACAGCTTAGTCCTGATGGGTAATCTGAACAGCTGATGCATTGTGTTCATGTTAATTATACCAATAATTATTGTGTCTTTAAAACTTGCGTTTTTGATGCAGTAGCAACTCGTTCCATCCCGTCACTGTGCTTTACCATTGCCGGCTTTCAGGTGTGTCACAGTGCACGCGTGTGTCATCCAAACAAGATCAACGGCAAAACAAAGAGAGCCCTACGTGAGATTATCAACTCCGGTGTTGCTGAATACGCCGTCGCCATTACGGACAACAAAGTAGCCAATTCACCGCCAGTCATAGAATCTGAAGATATCCATATTCGAAGACAGTAAGTTCGAGTTCACCATAAAAACGAAAGATCCCGATGGTGACCGCCTGGCTTTTCTGCTCAGTTCAACAGCACCGGCGCCGAGGGGTGACGTGACTTTGAGCATTGACGATAAGTTGTCGTATAGCACTTACACTAATTGTTACGGGGAGGACACAATCCATTTCACGGTGTGGGAGAAGAGAACAGATGATGTGGTGTCACCATTATCTGTTGACGGAACTTTGATTGTTGAAATAAGAGGCTCTAACGATGTTCCCATCCTTCATATGTCCAAAGAAGGACGTGATATTGTTCCTCCGTCATCTGTGGTCACGGTCACCGTGGAGGAAAACAGCGGAAATAATGCCGCCTACAAAGACTTGATTTTCATACTGGCTGCACATGACGTTGATGACACCGATGACATAAATGTGGCGTTCGAGCAGCCAAAGCACGGGAATCTCACGTTATACAGACAAGTGAAGACAGTGGAACTGATTCAGCAGAACTGTTCAATATCGTGGAATGCACGGCGCCATCTGTGGGATAAACTGGTTAACGACATTACTGCTTCTACCACCATCCAGAAGGTGTCACTACCAAATCCTTTTGACACGGACTTCGTGAATCTCCATTTTGCTTGGGTGATCTTAGTATTCAAATACGCACCATTTGAGCAATACTTCGGTGAAGATACCATCGAGGTAAGACGAACTGCATTGTACTAAGACAAATATGTAATTTATTGCTATATTCGTTGAATGAAACGTAGGATCATTATCCACAAATTATAACAACGAACGATAGTGAGGTAACATTTTTGAAGTCGGAGTAATCATTAATACACGCACACTCACGCACACACACACACACGCACACGCACACGCACACGCACACGCACACGCACACGCACACGCACACGCACACGCACACGCACACACACACACACACAAAAAAACACACACGCACACAAACACACGCACAGGCACATACATACACACAATCACTCACTCACACACACGCAGGCACGCACGCACGCACGCACGCACGCACACACACACACTCACACACACACTCACTCACTCACACACACATACACGCACACACTCACGCACGCACGCACGCACGCACGCACGCACGCACACACACACACACACACACACACACACACACACACACACACACACACACACACACACATACATGGTGAATGTAGATGTTTCGAAAAACATATCGTAGAAACACTTTAATTTGCTGTCCTCCCAGGTTATGGCCGCTGACTTGACGTCGCAAGAGTTATTGATTATCGATGTGAAGGTTCTGAGAAGTCCATGCATCAATCGTCGGTTTTGCAAAGGATCGGAAAGCGATCCAGAATGTAAGCTGACTAACAGAAGCACAGGTAAGAAATACCCATTTGAAATTATGTGAGCAGTATTACCAATGTGGTCATTGATGTATGTTTAACAAACCTAACGCATTTCCACAATGGAAACGCACAATGGACTGTAATTACAAATGCCTAGGATTTGTTTCGAATGGATAATTATCGAGAAAAAACAAGCTGCTCTGATATTGTGATATTGTCCCGTGTGATAGAACAATATATATTACATGGACAATGCAGTAACACAGTCATATTGTATTGGGATATTAAAATTACTCCCTTGAATATCATCCTCGGCAGGTTTCGATGGTTACACCTGCCGCTGTCCCCGGGGCTACAGAGGAGACTACTGTGAGACGGACGTGGACAAGTGCCTGTCGTCGCCGTGTCAGACCAACTACATGTGCATCGACCGAGTGGACAGCTATGAGCTGTGACTCCGACTGGCAGTGCCACATGTTGCCGTCACCCTTTAAAACGTGGCACATTGTACTGATCTCCGTTGGCATCCTGCTTATCTTTGTCTTCTACTGGAAGTAGTAAGTGGCGGAAGTAAATCATTTAGAATATACTCTCTATTGGACAAAAACGTTATTTTTTAAAAATATCCATGCATACATAACTCCATTTACCATATGCCATTTAGGGGTAAGGTATTCCTATTTTTTAGACACTCTATGAACCACTGAAGTAATTCAGTTACATTACAAGCAACACCACTAGCTTCCATACAATATAGTGAAGGTTGTTGGGGAACATACCTTATAGTGAAGTTTGTTATGGAACATACATTATAGTGAAAGTTGTTGTGGGACATACAGTATACTAAAGTTAACTGTATGACATACAGCATAGTGAAGGTTGTTTTGGGACATACATTATAGTGAAGGGTGTTGTGGGACATACATAATATTGAAGGTTGTTGTGGGACATACAGCATAGTGATGGCACATACAGTATTTTGAAGGTTGTTGTTTGATATACAACATAGTGAATGGTGTTGTGGGACATACCGCATAGTGAAGGGTGTTGTGGGACATACATTATAGTGATTTTAATTGTGGCTCATTACAAGGAGGAACATGTGTGACTTCCAGTACACGGACCATTGTTTTTGGACTTTCTATACTGAGATGAATGTTGTGGACCTCCGTTACTAGGATGCAAGGTGTGGGATGTTCATTTACTGTCTTCATTGCAGTGCGTGCAAGCGTTCGTTGACCAACTGCACGCATTCAACGTCGACATCAGTGAATGGTTGTCACGGCCATATCCGAGCAGATTGGCTACAGTGAGAACCTTCGTCACATATTTTTCGAAATCCTGTGTATGATGCGACCCAGCCGTTCACTGATACTCTTACGGCCGATTCTGAACCACTGACTCGGAAGGTAGGAAAACATATACGTGTACAACACAGCATTGCACCACTTTACATCAGTGATATGAATGTATCACCATTCACATCGTTAACATTGATGATTTACACTGTGAATTTTACATAGTAAGACTAAAGTAACATAAAAAATAAAGCATACAAGTTACTTAACGCAGAATAACATTATGGAAATGTACAAACTTAAATGTGAGCTCGGTGAAAATATGAAGGTAGTTAGTTGCAATTTGATTGGCTACAGGGAGAACCTTCGTCACAGAATTTTCTAAATCCTGTGTACGATGCGACCCACCCGCTCACTGATACTCTTACGGCCGATTCTGGACCACAGACACGGAAGGTAGTAACACATACGTGTACAACACAGTAATACACCACATCATATCAGGGAGATGAGTGTATTACCATTAACATCGTTAACATTGATGATTTACACTTTGAATTTATAAATAGTAAAACGAAAGTAACAGAAAAAATAAAGCATACAGATTACTTAACGCAGAATAACATGTCGAAATGTACACACTTAAATGTGAGCTCTGTGAAAATATGAAGGTAGTTACTTGTAATTTGGCATGTATTGTTCGAAGCACAATAAACCGTTAAGGACACCAATCCAACTGGTTCCATCACATACAGCCTGTGTGCATTATGTTTTTGTAGGTTTTTTTGGAAGTTTATTAGCCGAACATTTGTCATCATAATTGGGAAAGGACTTAGAAACTATAGCTCCAGATTGTTTTTAGAACTCATGATGTTGTCACGGGGTTCCTATGTAGCAAACGGAAATTCGAAAGTAGTGTACGGTACAAGCAAAAGTCTAAAGGAGGGGGCTATAAATCAAGGAGTCACGTGATGGTTATTTTATTACATACTACACAGTAGGTTGAGTCACAATGCCTAAGACACAATACTGAAAGCAACAGGATGTATATTGTAATATAACATTTCTTATTATATATGTATTCTCGGAGACACAACATAAAGTGACTTTGTGCGATTGCATTGTAAGTCCAGCATTGAATATACGATTGTTTTAGGGTTGTAGACTCTCAGACGTCTGAGTTCGTCAAAGAAAGCCAACTAGGATGACTAATGCAATGTCACGAACATTCAACACGTGCAATGACAGCAGAATGTCACGAACGTTCAGCACATCCAATAGCAGCAGAATGTCACGAACGTTTAGCACGTGCAGTAGCAGCAGAATGTCACGAATGTTCATGTCAACATGAATCACACTTTGCATAATGTCACGAACATTCAACAACGAACACCCTTGAAAGCAGAATGCCACGCAGCAGAATGACACCAACAGACATGACAGCAGAATGCCACAAAATGGAATACCCATGACAGCAGAAAGTTATGAGTGGTCAACACTGAACGTCAAACAGCAGTGAACACTAACGCACTAGAGCAGCACGTACCTGCCAATCCTCCCGCTATTGTAAAGCTTTTTCCACCGAAACTTTTCTAACAAACCTTCCAGTGAAAACTGTAAACAATAAAGCAAATGTAATTACCGACAAATTATAATTTATCTGGCAAAACTGATTTCTTGCGAGCAAGTTGGCATGCGTGATACCACTATAATTTAACGGTATTCGTGTGCAGGTTTATCTGAGTTTGTGTTATCGGGTTAGTACTAATGCTTTTAAGTTTTACTTATGACTGTGAACTTACATAATTCCGTGTGATGAGCTGCTGTTGTCGCAACTTGTCCTCATTTTAATATTCGCTATGCATATTACACCCGTCCAACTATTAATTTTGCTCTGTAATATATAATCATGTGACAAGTTAAACAGTTAATTCACTCGCTAGGACACTTGCAGTGTCTAGAGACGTCGCTCATGTGAACGGACACATAATTTAGCTGCTCTCTGTTAACATTGTTTCACCTGACCAATTGGGCAATTAATCGCTCTTGCAAACGTGCATGTAGCTTAGCTTTATGCTATTCAAGAAAATTTTTCCCTTGTGTATAGTTGTAATGTATTAACGATCAAAGCATCAAATGGGTTACATTAAAGCGATCTGTATTTGAAAAAATTAACGAGTGTCCATTATATGGCATGCAGTAAAGTTCATCAATAAAATATACCGACATGTTTGTTTATACATACATATACATCGTTGCATTCATGATATATATATATATATATATATATATATATATATATATATATATATATATATATATATATATATATATATATATATATATATATATATATATATATTTAGATATATATATATATATATGTTACATGGATATTACTTACACTATATATATATATTATGCATGACTAAATTTGGTAGGAACATGACCATTACTTTCTCCTTGGTGAATCAGGGTTAATGCTTGACATGTCTTTGTAAACATGCTGGCTTTCACGGGTCATGGTCTGCGTGCCGTCGTGGTCATCGCATTGAGGGTCAAACAAATTATACCACTTAAGATTCTGCAAACGCTTAGGTCGTTAAATATTTGTTCCGTCGCAAAAACCCATCGAGGAAACACAGCGGGAATGAACCACTTTTGTTCGATTCCGACTGCCATCACATTTGAATGGAACTTTCTTAGAGCTGCTCTCCCTGGCGCCAATTATGCTAACACCGACAATATTACACGTGTACCGTTAATGTCGTCATCATCATCTGGTCAACGTGAACCTGGCGTCGAAGTCTGTTATATAAATGCACAATCCTGCCGGAATAAGACACTTGCAATCTCCGATCACATTCTTGAAAACGATTTAGATATAATGACTCTATGTGAGACATGGTTGAAGCCATCGACCGAAACTTGTGTGAAATACGATCTTACACTGATATGCTATAAAAAAAATACCCCCCGCCCTATTGGTAAAGGTGGTGGTGTGGTTATTATCCATAAATCTTGACTAAACATACGTAAACGGACCAGTGAAGTGTTTCGCACATTTGAACACATCGAATGTACGCTGAAGACCTGCAAGTCATCTATGTGCATTGTAGTCATGTACCGCCCTCCGCCATTTGCGAAAACCGGCTTAACAACATCGGCTTTCTTTGAAGTTTGGGGTCACTTCATTGACCAACACGTATTACAACCTGGTCCACTCATTGTCATTGGAGACCAAAGCTTCCACCTCGATGACAAACCTGACTCAGACGCAAGACTCCGAACAAGTTCTATAGACTCGACAAGTATGGCGTTGCACGTACACGGTCCACCCATAGAAAGGGACATACGCTGTACGTGCTGTTGACCCGTTGCACGGACGAACATCTCGTTCGGAGTGTCGCGATCACATACTTGGGAATATCTGACCACTCTGCCAGTACGTTCATCAGTGCTGCTCGATGTTACGCTGCTCGGACAAAAATAAAGTATAAGAAGTTACGCGCTATAAATGCGGATATCATTCCACAATATATTCCTATGCATCGCCCAGAAGATATCCATTCATTAAGTGTAGATAAACTCTACGATGCTACTCTCGTGAATCTTGTTTAAACCCACGCTCCTTTGCTCGAACACAATCCGGGCCATTGGAAAATACCACAAAATGTTGTTTGCTGCCTCGAACAGTCTTCTTAGCAGAAATAATAACATAAAGCTTCCCACACACGAGTCACCATTCAAGTTGGCCGAGAGATTTGCAACGTTCTTCGCCGAAAACATAAGCCGTATCCGCATCGAGTTGTCCACTAATACTGTGCCTCAACTTGATCACATGTTAAACAGTTAAACACCTGCAGTACTTGTGAGCTGTCGTCCTCTCTACCAACAACAGAACAAATAAAGAAAACCATCATGGATGATCCACCTAAATCGTGCTACTTAGACCCAGCTCCTACTTGGCTAGAGAGACAATCGATCAATGAACTTCTTCCAATTTTGTCACGCATAATTGTGTATTCACTTCAGTCGTCTGTCTTTCTCGATCAATATAAGACGGGTCATATATCGTCATTAATAAAGAAGATAGGACTAAATACATAATTGGTGCAAAACTATCGACATGTCTCAAATCTGGAATTTGTCTCTAAAGTGATTGAGCTCGTTGTAGCAAAGCAGCTAAGTGACCACATGCAAGAGAACAATTTGCACGAGCAGTTTCGGTCGGCATTTCACCAACACCACTCAACTGAAATTGCTTTGATAAAAGTGCACTGTGACATTCTGTCTGCAGTCGACCGTGGCTGCGTTGTTGTGCTGGTCATGCCTGACTTAACTGCTGCATTTGACACCATTGACCACGTCATTCTGTTGAGCAGACTGACTCACATATATATATATATATATATATATATATATATATATATATATATATATATATATATATATATATATATATATATATATATGGTCTTCAGACTGAAAAGTGCTTTGTGCGCAGGTGCAGAAAGCCCCCTAGCGGCTAGCTAGGGGGTTACTTAATAACAGCCTGTTACCCATATCTTCCCGGAAATTGGTATCCCGCTTAATTAGGCTGGCTGGGAGGCGTTCATAGTATCCCATTAGTGGAAAATTTGCGGGATGAGGCGCAGGTTTGCAAATTACTTATTTGCACTGCGCCAAACTAGCAACACCGTTTTTTGACTTTGATTTGAGTATAAATTTTTATTTGTTATGAGAGAATTTTGGTTTGTTTCACATTCGACATCTACAGAGAAGACAGAGAAACTGAGTTGACACCGGTGAGTATGGCGCAGAATGTGCTACTTGCTGGTCATAGCTATGTGAGCCGTTTGTACAGTACTGTTTTGTTCAGTGCTTCCTAGGGGGCACGGACGATTTCGGGATAAGACGCTAGAATTCTTAGCAAAACCTGAGCTGTTTAATGCCTCCTTAAATCGTTTGTGCACGACCGAAAATAACATAGATGTGGTCAAGCATCAACGAATCCCGACCAATATACCGTCATTGCTGCTGGATGGGGTACACCTCAGCGGTGCTGGCCTAAAACAGTATTACTTTTCCTTGCGTAGAGCCATTGTTGCGGCTTTGAAGTAGCGTTAATTAACGTTTCCTTTGCAGTAAGCTCTTCTCAATCGATTCAAAATATGTTCTTTATAATAATGACGGCGCTACCATAATTAGCCAGGCAAACAGGTTGGCTTCTCCTTTGTTTGCACGGCTACTCCTTGTAAAACATAAATTAATCGGTAGGTAATGCTGTAATCAACCGGATAGAAAAGTGGCTTACACACAGAAGACAGAGAGTAATAGTAGATGGTGAGATTTCAAACTGGAAATCAGTATTAGGCCCTATACTGTTTTTAATATATATATATATATATATATATATATATATATATATATATATATATATATATATATATATATATATATATATATATATATATATATATATATATATATATATATATATATATATATATATATATATATATATATATATATATATATATATATATAAATGATTTGGGAAGATGATATATCTAGCAAAGTACTCAAATTTGCAGATGACACAAAAGCATTCAGATATGTTACTAATGATACAGATAAACAACGTTTACAGGATAATCTAGATAAATTAGTTAAATGGTCAGAAAAAATGGCAAATGTTATTACATTTTGGGAAACGTAAATGCATACACATAGGGCATGGAAACATGGAAGAAGAATATAAAATGGGGGTGCTGTACTAGGAAGAACCACACAAGGAAAGGACTTAGATGTAACATTTAGTGCTGACCTGAATGTTTTAGAGCAATGTGGGATTGCTGCTTCGAAAGGAAATGAAATTGTAAGGGTAATTAAGAGAACTATCACGTATAAGGAGAAACAGCTAATTGTACCCCTGTACAAACCAATAGTTAGACCACATTTGTAATATTGTATGCAAGCATGGAGGCCGTATCGTAAGAAGGACAAAGACAAGCTAGAAAGAATACAACGAAGAACAACTAAAATGATTTCAGAATTGAGAGACCTTAGTTATGAAAGCCGCTTATTACAATGTGGTTTGACAACATTGGAGACCAGGAGGCTAAGAAGAGACCAAATAGAAGTGTTTAAAATAATGAACGGTTATGAGGATGTTGATAGGAATATGTTCTTCAAACTTAAAAAAAGATAGTACAACCAGAGGAAACAAAGCAGCATTAGTTAAGGAGCAGTGTAGGTTGGACATGAGAAAGTACTCTTTCTCACAGAAGGTGATAAATGAATGGAACAAACTGCCAAATGATTGTGTTAATGCTAGTAGTGTGAATATGTTTAAAAATAGAATTGACAGATATCTGATAAGGGTGGGCTACACATAGATGAGAAAATTGTTTGGACTCTCGATAAGCCAATGGCTTCCTTGTCCACTTGCCATCTGGAACTTGTTGTTTGGGATGGCAATCTTGTTAAATCTTGCTAAATCTACGCCGACAGCTAATTAGCGTGAAAACGGGCCATGCCTGATAGCCCTTAATAAGGCCAGGGTCAAAGTACAACTGTTCGTACAGGCCAGGCAAAAATCACGTGTGGTTTAATGTGAAACAAGATAGTGTGTTATAATGACATGGGCATAAGTAAATTCATCAAACGTGCTGATCACTTGCGAATAATAAATTTTATTAGCATGCATTCTAGTCGACCAATGAAACGCAAGGCAAATAAGCAAGTATTATGTAATAATAACTATAACGGAAATAATAAAACGCGAACATAGAACGTGCGTGCGTTCGTGCGTGTGTATGTACGTGATGTATGTGTGTGCGTATGCGCGTGCGTTTGTGAATACGAACTGTTGGACCAAACACAGTATTTGTGAATATAAATACGTTGTAAACATCAATCGCATCAATATGTCAATGAACCTCATCGATCTGGAACCGATTCAGATGCAGATGACCTCAATTAAGTTGGACCACAACAAACCTCTAACGTCTTAGGAACCCCGTGAGACAAAACAGAGTTCTAAAGTCTTAGGAACCCCGTGAGACAAAACAAAGCTCTAACGTCTTAGGAACCCCATGAGACAAAACAAAGCTCTAACGTCTTAGGAACCCCATGAGACAAAGAACCCACGTTATGTTGGCATTTGAATTGCAGTTCAACGGAATTCCGCTAAAACAGTAGTACAAGGAAAGCTTACAAGACGAATTGTGTAAACATATGATTATACATAAGAATAAATTAACATCGGTAACTAAAGTTGCACATAGTAATGCGATAGTTGAACAGGCGGAGTATGTCGTTGATTATATAACGTTTCCATTTGTTCCGATCTGGTTGTCAACGTTTCAGTTCATGTACGTTTAGCCGAGCAGTAAGGATGGCTGTCTCCACTTCGAGTGTGGAACATTGACAGGTGGCAATCCTTAAAGGTAAACAACACGGTGAATTGAATTGTGAATTTATATAAACAAAGATGCATTCATGTGTTTACGAATATGTATACACGATGATGTCTTCAAATGATTGCCAATAACCTTTTTGGTGGTTATAAACATGTAATAAGCGGCAGGAATATTTTGATGGATTGCGATCAACGCACTAGTGCAGACGTCGTGTAGGGAGTTGCGTGTTTACGTCTATGTGTATAATATGTGGGAAAGCTTTGTGAGAGACAACTACATGTATGTGATAGATAGCCTCCATCTAATCGGAAAGGGGACAGCATTCTTAGCAGACACAGAACTACCATAATTTCAAAGCATTTTGAAACCGTTACCGATACTCACTTGGTTGCGTAACCGTCTGATCTACTGCGCAATAATTAAGCGAAACAATGTACTTTTACTCACCGTCCGGCTCGATGATTTGTCTCCCACTGCGCCCAGTAAGGGATACATCGCCTTCCATTAGATTACGGAAATTATTTCTGCTGAGTTTTGTTGAATTATTTCCTCTCGAATTCACCGCGTTCTTTTCTTCATTGGGCTGTGCTGTTTCTATGATGCCGAATTGCTTCTTGTCCACCGGCACAATCTTATTTTCTCTACTGAAGTGAAAGACGATACCCATGTTAACTGTACACCGAATTAGTTGCAATTGTTTGATCTCATATGCTTACTTGAATGTTATTATCGTAATAATTTAATGCGAACAAACATAGACATAATTTATTATAACAATAAATGTATCGCTTGCAGTATACGTGAACTTTGTATTAGGATGTTTTTAATGAGGTAAGAGGCTAACTTTGATAGCCGCTCTAATCTAAAACGAACCGTCGAAGTGTGTGCGCGTGCGTGCGTCCGTTCGTGCATGCGTGATTGCGTGTTCACACTCGTAGTAGCACTTGTGTAACGTAAATTGTTGTTTAGTGGTATAACATATAATACAACCTGCCTAATTAAAGCCTTATGTTATATAAGTACACACCAAAGCAATTAAAGTATTGTGTGCACATGGGTGTTTATGCATGGTTTGTCACACCACATTGGTAAGTACAGACAACATGATGCCAAACCTGCAACAGCGCTTCCTGAAGTTGAAGAAGTATATTTCGGCTAGACACACGAAGAGAAGTAGAATCCCAATGGCCAAGCCGGTAATGAGGCCGATGTGCCATGTCTTCAGCAGTGGTGCCGGGTTGCATGGCGAACCAGGCTCACACTTACACACGTAGCTACCCACTCTGTCGACACACGAGTAGTGTTGTAGACATGGCGATGACAGACACTCGTTTATCTCCGTCTCGCAATGCAAACCAGTGTATCCGACGCGACACTTGCATTTGTAGCCGTCGAAACCTGATGACAGCAATAGTTTTCACTTTGATTTTACTTGGCGCATGGTTGTTCTTAACACACTCCCGCATGTTGGTGTGAGTTGATGGAAAGAGGGAAGGAGATTAAGTAATGTAACCTAATTACACGCATAGTGTATAAACACAGCACAAAGCAGTTCCCTTACTTTGAATGATAATGTTCTACTATGTGTGGGTATTGCCACATGTTCAACATAAACGAGTGTGTAAATATAGAATGTCCACAATGTGTTAAATGCACTCGTTTACTTATACATTTGTGTAAACATGGCGCTAATAATGTCTTTCAAATTCAATCAAGATCATTGTGGTGGCTTTCATCAGTGATCATTACTTAATGTTTCGACAACTGTAAAAATGGTTATAGTCACATCATACTACATTCACATAATCAGATATATACAATCAATTAAGAATAACTATATTATTATTGTACGTGAACATACATTGAAATACAACATAACATATAAAACATAACACACACACACATATATATATATATATATATATATATATATATATATATATATATAAAAGGTATATGAGCATTATGTCCGAGTTAAAATAAAAAAGTAACGACATTTATTGTTTCGGCATTAAGCTGACAGATGGTAGTTAAGTATTTAAGCTAACACGAGGTCGCAATACAACATGAGTGCGCATGTGTGTAATGACACATGAATGTGTTCAGCAATGTAATTTTTCACCGTCAACCTGTTCCTCACCAGTGGTTCTCTTGGACGATGTGCAGTTTGAATCTCCTGCGTTAGGACCTCTACAAGACCCTCCATTCCTGCAGGGGTTGCTGTTAACGTTGATGTTCACTGTCAAGAGGTCCGTCGAGAAGCGGTCGGTCACCGAAAACTGGAACATGGTACACCAAGTTACACATCGTTAAAGTTATACACACATTAAACCAGACCGAAACACGGCATTGTCACAGAACATTATGCACTTCATGTGTGTTGGTGTTGTTGTTGATCGTGTTGTTGTTGTTGATCGTGTTGTTGTTGTTGTTGTTGTTGTTGTTGTTGTTGTTGAAAACACGATTGTTTCCACCTCCCAGATGACAATCGCCATACAGGAATCCCCGCATAAAGTGGCTACGTAACAGTGATCAACAAAACGAAATGGGATGTTCGGGAATGATCAAGAACGATTACGCGGGTTTGTGAAATCGCAAACGAACGAGCGCAGGGCCTAAATTCATCACCGCTCTTCAAAAAAGTTCACCTCATCGGTGGGATTATCTTTCAAAAATCATGTACTGTTGTTCTGTGCGCGTGTGTGTCCTACCTTAATGACATCGCCACCGAAGTAGCCATCAAACGGTACGTATTTAACCACGGTGGCCAACCACGCCAGATGGCGCGTCGCAAGGTCCATACCACATGGGTTAGGCAGATACACCTTATCTACATCTGCTGTCGTCGACATGTTATTGACGAGACTTTCCCACACGCCGAATCGTTTTTCCCATTGCTGCGTACAATCCTGCTCGATCAATTCCACGTCCCTTACATGACGATACACCGTCAGAGTCCCGTGTTGTGGCCGCTGAACCGTCAGCTCCAGTACGTCTTTATAGTCGGCGTCATAAGCAGCAAGTACAAACACTTCGTCGCGGTAGGCAGCATTGCCGTTATTTTGCTCCATGGTCAACGCGACTCGAGACGACGGCGGAACAATGTTACGACCTTCTTTGTACATCTGAAGCATTGGAGCTTCGTTTATTCCGGTGATTTCTACAACCAAGACGCCATCGATTGATAACGGTGGGAGATTGTCCAGCCGTCTCTCCAAGACGGTGAAGTAGATTCTGTCTTTATCGTAGCACTTGGAACAAGGAGTGTATGCCAGTTCTCCATCGAGCGCCAAGGTTACTTGACCCTGCGGCTCCGCTTCGTTCAAGTTAAGTAAGATAGACAGAGCATCGCCATCTGGGTCGAACGCCCTAATGTTGAAAATGAATTGCTGATCTTCAAATATCCTAAAATGAAATGAACGAAGTCTCAATTTAGCAAACTACCACAAACTACAAGAAATTATAATATATATTAAATATGTGTCATGACTTTTTGTGGCATTGCAACATAACGCTGTTGAAGAGTCCATTTTTATTTGCACCATATGGTTGGTTGGATAAGAATCTATTAGACTAATTTCTAGCACACGAAAATGGACTTTCAGTGTCTTGATTATTCAACAACATATCTGCCGAGGAATCAAAGCAATGACAGTTCATTTTTGCTTGTTAGAAGTTAGTATAATAGACCACATGGAACAATTAAAACTGGACTTCCATTGTTTTGACTCTTCAACAGCAATGCCTACATTGTATTCTAATTCCGACTAAATAAGGCTACATAATTATTGCGTAATTATCATTATATTTACCAATTCACAATGCATATAGTTGTAGTTAAAGTTTTAACTAATTGTGCATACATCGAATATTCCACAAAATTACATACCTGACAATGGATTCTGACGTTATGATAGGTGCCGAGTTGGAGAAAGCGTCATCGGTCAGGCCAACGCCGTAAGCAGCAGCACCGGACGTGTTTATTTCGGCAAGGGCACGTTTTCTTCGGTCTCCTTTGCTGTTTATTCTGCACACCGATGCACTGTGACATACCTATTAACACAACTTCTTCCACTGTCATCAACAACAACTGCGATATGGAGCGCGTATTACATCATAGTTCATTGCAGTGTCAAGTCAGTTGAGTTTACTTCAACAGGTCATATTTCATTACGGTGGCAAGTCAGTTCAGTGTACTGTAACATGTCATATTTCATTACAGTGGCAAGTCAGTTCAGTGTACTGTAACAGGTAATATTTCATTACAGTGGAAAGTCCGTTGAGTGGTCATATTTAATTACAGTGGCAAGTCATTACCTCACTAACAGTGATCGGATCGGATATTTTTGGAAATAAACACATTGGATCACATAGGACGTTTTACGAAACGATTACTAATCTCCAACAAACCAATTCTATATTACCTTGACAGTGACGAGACCTTTGTCCAAGTCTACCTGTGTGTTGCCTGAGTCTACATCACATGTTCGACCCGCATCAATCCACATCTCCTCTTCTGTGGGCATCAATAAACACATCATTTGATGTTGTCAGCAGACGGATTGTAGATGGGTGATACTAGTCTTCTGTCATCATTGGTTGATGTCAGTCTTTTGTAACGAATGTGTGTGTGTGTGTGTGTGTGTGTGTGTGTGTGTGTGTGTGTGTGTGTGTGTGTGTGTGTGTGTGTGTGTGTGTGTGTGTGTGTGTGTGTGTGTGTGTGTGTGTGTGTGTGTGTGTGTGTGTGTGTGTGTGTGTGTGTGGACGTGCGTTTGTTTGTGTGTCCGTGTGGGTGAGTGTGCGTGTGTTTGTGCGTGTGCGTGTGTGTGTGTGAGACAAAATAGGAAATCGAAAGCGAAATGTATTTCCGTGAGAAATTGTTTACTGATGAATCAACTAATGAATGAATGAATGACCTTCCTAGAACGTTGACATAGAACGTTGATATAACTATCGCAATTGACCGGACAAGGAGTGTGGTATGCCGTCGATGACACAATACACATGCACAGACCTGCACACCAGCGAAGTATGCGCGCGGACATATTTTCAGTCATAAAGTTTCGCACTCGGTTCTTGTCGAATGGCATCGTGATACTGAGCGGCCCTTCGATCGTCTGGTCGGGAATTGTCGTGATGAACATCATATTCCCTTCCCAGTCGTAAACCCTACGCACAAACAATACATACATGGTAGGTAACTATTACTTATTACTTACAAAGTTATACTTAAAGAGATTTATTATCAAATATACTAGGCACAATTTTACCCCTTGATGGAAAAAGTGACTCGATGAAAATCAGACAACCGGTACCGACATTATGGTTGTAGCCACATACGTTTTAATAGACTGGAAATAACCCACATAGACGGTTGTCAATGTATCAATTGACATTTACCACGAAAATATAGTCATCCAAAGCAAAACACCAAATGGCAAGTGAACAATGAAATCATTGGTATATGACGAGTCCAAAGATTATTCATCAATGTTATGCCTCTTCTGAAATATTTGGCAATTTAATTTAAACATATTTACGCTGCTAGCATTTATACAATAAGTAGATAACGCGTTCTATTTATTTATCGTCCTCATACTTTCTCATATATCCAGTCTACACTGTTCATTCGCTAACGTTGCGTCTAGTTCTTATATCTTCTTCAAGTGAGATACTTCTATCAACATCTTTTATAACCATTCAATGTCTTAAACACTTATGTTTAATCTCTTCTCAATTTAGTTGTATCTAGTATTGTTAAACCACGTTATATTATGTGCTATTTAAAAACTAAGTTCTTATTTATCGCTAATACAAATTACATATACTAAGCAGAAATATACGTCCCCGCAAGTTACTCCGATGTGTCTAAGAGTCGACATTTTGGTTGGATCTATTTTTTGGTTCCTGAATGACGTAGGCGGTTGTCCATGCATAAATTCACATAAGCGGCATTATTTAAATATTCCCTGTGTATCAAATCCTCGTAATGGGCAAGGAATGTTGTGAACGACAGTGTTGTCTACCTGTTTCTTAAGTATCTGTCTGTCTTGTTCTGCGTCAACACAGGGTTCACAATGTAAGACTTAAATACATTCGATACCGGTGACATATACTGCATGGAGACGTCGTGGTCAGTCAGAATTCCACCCACCAACATCTTGTCTCTCGTTTGAGCTTCAGAAAAAAAGAATTGCGTACTTGTTAATGTTGTATATGGTCAGTTAATAACAATATATACAAATAATTAATGTGTTGTTACGACAAACACTTTGCTACTAAGCACGCGGGTTATACTAAGCAAAGAGAGATATGGTAGTTCAGTTCAATTAAATACATTTATATTAAATAAAATGACGTTATTCCTAAATAATGCAGAAAGTTCGCATTATACAGATTATATAAATATTATATATAAATTAATACGATATTAATTTCACGTGTTGATTCAAAATGTCCAACTGTCTTTTATACATTCCCATCAATGCCATCAAATTGTGAAATTGCGCTATTTGTTAAGACAGACTCACATTGCATTGCAATCACGACGATGGGGTCTGGGCTGGCTGGTGTGTCCACCTTCATTGATAGCTGGCCACTGCTCGTTTTAGCCACAGTGTCGTTGTCGCCTAAGAACAGAACATGCTGAATGCAAATACATTTGTAATGTAAGGTTACACCTACTGGATGTTCCGTGATAGATATCGATGTTGAAGAGTCAAAACAATGCAAGTACAACGTGTTCGTTTATGGTCAACTTGTCTTAATACAATTAGGGTCATGTGAGATATGATCAAGGAGACGCAGGAACTACTTCGATATGGTTTGATGATTATATTACACACCACGCTATAACATGGCAATTTTTTTAACTACTAGGTCAGGCAAACACAATGTTTAATTAATATATTATGTAATAACACTGGTACTGACCATATCATTGACAACTGCTATATCGTTGACCAGTGAACAAACAGAAAACAATAAACAATGTAATTTGTATTGCCAAAATGCCATTATTCATTCGGTTGTTGTTAAGCTCTTTGAAATATGTGTCCCGTGGATTAAAAAAAAAACACTACAGTGGTTACAACCCTAGTAATTAGGTTGTTACATGCTAACATGCTATATTATTTTCGATGGCGCGTATATTGTTCAGCTATGATTAATTGTAGATCATTCATGTCGTCGTGTTCATGATCTCCCTGATACTCACGGACAACGAGTACCGGTTTAACGGGCACCTCACTGCACTTGTGGGCTTTGTTGCATACTCGCAGGTGAACGCGTAGTGTCCTGTGTATGAAACACAACAACGTACAATATACACAACAAGAGGAGGTATTGCGTTGTGTGTATGAACACAAACAACACGCAATTGACATGACGAAAGAACAACTTTATTTCGTGTATGAAACAAAACAACACACACGATACATAACGAACGAACAACATTATGTCTTAAGTACGAACAACACAAAATATACACAATGAAAGACAATATTATATATTGTGTATGAAACACGAACGAACAGCAGTATGTCGTCTGTGAAATATTTCAATTTTGTTTGACAGGGCTGAGTTGTAATTTGCCGAAGAAAGGCAATGTTAAATCCCCTTGGTATGTACTGAGCTAAATCAATTGAAGAGGGAATTTCCCCAAAACCACCAACACATCCACAATCATGATCCTAAGCCTATATCATACTACAACATTCTTAAGCGCGTGCAGTTACCAACCTCCCAGGTTCCACATAGAACCCGCCGTTTATGTTTCTTTTAACGCGTCGACTGGCATTGTACTTGATACCTCCTTCCACTGCGGATATATTGACTCCATCTGAAGTCAGACTCACGGATCCACCGTACTCGCCGACCCCCACCTGCAGCTCCTGGTAAATGTCGTTCTTCCCAGCTTCACTGCCGACGCTAATGTCTAATGGAATATGAGAGGTGCAAGGCGGTTTAAAGAATAACGATTCTCACTTAAGCAAGCCCAATGATACAATTTATGAATCATTATCCCGTTATCTGATCACTCACGCAACACTAGTTGTAAAATAGGTCAATTGAACAAAGCACCACCATCAATATTATAAATATAATTTACCTAATGATGACAGTGTCATGCTAGTGGAAAACGAATGTTCTTATATATCACAGTGTATGACCTTTAAGATCGAGCCAAGCTTATTTCTGCTTAAAAGCGTCTACGTTTCTCTAGGACGCAAACAGCTGGACAACTTTATTCTTTTGTATTGTCAATCCGGTGCAACCCCCGCTAAATACAATAAATTGTCTTCAAATACGCACTCGCTAAGACGACTGTCAAGTTATTTACATGGACGCATCACTTTTAGTTCAGTGTTGCGACTTACACACGCTGTCGATATGTTGGTTGACGGGTGGCTTAGACCAGTTTACGATGACCGAGTCCTGTCTGGGTGTCTTGACGGCCACTACAGTCGATGTTGCACCGGGGAAAGGTTGGATGTTTTCTAACTGTACGGTGACGTCACCCACATCGGGCCGTGTCGTCATAATGGTGACACCTGAAAGAAAGGTGACATGCAACAACGGTAAAAACAGAGAACAAGAGACACAGAACAAACCAACAGTGTGTGTGTTTGTGTGCGTGTGTGGTGTGTGCGTGCGTGCGTGTGTTTGTGTATGTGTGTGTGTGTATGTGTGTGCGTGCGTGCGTGTATGCGTGCGTGCGTGTGTTTGTGTACGTGTGTGTGTATGAGCGTGCGTGCGTACGTGCGTGCGTGCGTGTGCGTGCGTGTGTGTGTGTGCGTGCGTGCGTGTGTGTGTGTGTGCGCGTGCGTGCGTGTGTGTGTGTGTGTGTGTGTTTGAGAGAGAGAGAGAGAGCGAGAGAGAACATTTTATAATTTTATTTTATAATTTAATTGGTTACGAATACATACATAGACATATTGCATATTGTCTAAATCCTTACTTGTTACTATTATTACTTATTAATATGTAACACTATCCTAAAGAAGAAGATACAACAGGGCGGAGTTGCGTTAATAAAAGTAGTGTACGTTGGATACAGGACATCAACCGTTCCAACAGAACACGATACACGCATGGAACAAACATCTACTGATTGTGTAAATGTCAACACTGTAAATTTATTTAAATATATAATTGACTAATATCTGACAATAGCGAACGAACCACACATAAATTAAACAATAACGTTGCTATCGATGAAACAATGGCTGCGTTGCTCCTTTGTCGTTTGGAGCTTTCTGCTTTATATAGTGAGCAGTGCTATTAATTTGTACATGTACGCATGGTATCATGCTACATCTACTGTCGTACTGTCGCTAAAAAATACATTACATGTAATTTATTGTTTATCACAGAAACAGTAATAAAAGGAAAGTGTGCGTCTCACCTTCTGACACGTTCGTCGCTGTCAGACCGGCTCCATTAGTACACTTCAGTGTCACGTAGTAAGTGTGGCCGTCCAGCAGCAGACCGGTCAGCGAGTCGTTGCTCGCGAACAAATTCGTTCCGATGTTGATGAATGGTTGTATATCAGTGCCACCTCGGGAACTGCCAATAGCCCACCATGTTTCGACCAACTGAAACCAATAGGGTGGGTGCAAGTTTAGCAAGATCATGGTTTTGAAAAACAACGTTTTTCCTAGCATCGCTGGTTACCCATAAGTTGCAGTATGAGGTTTCTGGTATAAGCTGCAAGAACTGTTAGTGCGAATTATCCATACTGCTTTCAACATGACATTAGCATACACAATTGATGCATCAGTGGCTAATCCAGTACTATTCGTATGTAACAATTCTGATGAGCAGACGTTTACCACTTTTACCACAATTTTTATGAACACACGTTTACCACTCTCGAGTATTTGTTCATGCGGAACTATTAAGACATATCATGACTAAGTATCCAATTACTGATGCAACATTTTCATAGAAGCATTCATATTGACTTAATGTGTTTCATGTTGCAAACAAAATGTTAGTTTGTATAAGCCTGGCTACTACTATTATACACATTTCATCTATTTGGGTAAATATACATTTACTTTATGTAAAACTCTCGAGAACATTTTATTTTAAGTGGATTCAGGTGCTAAATCAATTTATATTAGTATTATTAGTAGTAATAATAGCAGTAGCATTAGCAACATAGATGACATTACCTCGCTTTCTTCGTCTGTCACCTCGAAGTAGACTGCTATGGACGAGACGTCCCCTTGGAATGTCGCCGGCTCTGACGTGCTCCAAGACGGATCAACATGATATATCATCCTAACATCTGGCGGCGTCGTATCGATGTAGACCCCGAACGAAGACGTTACGGCTGAGCGGCCTGAACCTGTGAGCGACCTGACCGTGAGGAAGTACGGTCGGAGACGGGTCTCGTTGCCCACTTTCTCCAGTGTCTCCAGTGAGAGACCGGAGAGGCTGAAGTGGATCACTCGTGTCTCGTCCGCACGGCATGTCTTGGTACAGGTTAACTCATCGCAGAGATTCCGGCACGGGATGCACGGCTTCTCGATCTGAATTTACAAGGGTTAGTATTTAAACAAATATGCACTGTTGCACCTATTCAGAGTAATAGACACTTGTGTGCAAACGTGGCGTGTATATTGTGATCAAGGACCGCTACGCCATGTACCTTCTGCTACGATTATATACAATTAAATTAAATTAGGTATAGCTATAATAATAATCATAATAATAATAATAAAGCTGTTTTTAGCGGTAGATGCTGATTCACTGCGACGAAGTCGTGAAGATGCAGGTATACTGCGAGTTTGGCTGAACTAGATTAAGAAGATTAACAGTTAAATACAATTCACTATACGCCAGGGTAAATGCAGGAATCATAAACAATGTTACCTCCTGAAAAGGCGACACATCATCGGCATACGCTGTCGATCCAACAGCTGCCTGGAATTGCAGTACGGCGCGACCGCTTCCGCGAAATGGACGTCCATATCGACACAGTTCAGTGGACGGAGCGGGCAGCCTGGTGGAATATCACCGATGTATTTAATGTAATATTACACCGATGATTTGTCCCATGTACACAGTTATGCGAAGTTATACATACACAAGTCAATGTCTCATTGTATAATATTTAGCGCTGACTCCTCTCGTGATCATAATAATGTGTTCTCACCAGCAATTTCATGCAAACTAAAACATAATTATTGTAGGAATTAGTATTTAACTGATAAAATATTATTATAGAAAGTATTACATACGGTTGTTCTCGATATGTGACAATTACTATATAACGTAGACTTTAATGCGATGAACAATATATGTAGTAGACGCTGGTGCGCGCGACTTTCACCAATGACATACTCCAATTCGCGGAAGTAAGCCGTGGTCTCTGGCGGCGAGAAGTCATCATCTATGTGCGACACCCAACCGTGACGGTTGTAAACGCCGAGTGTCAGTGAGTTCATGTGGGAGATGCTCGCAGTGCCCGCGAGAAGTGCTCGGTGTCTGTCATCTACGTATAACTTCAACTCCCAGTTATCCTGCAGACATGAAACAAAACACGATGCGCTATACATCAGGAAATTTGACAGAAACCAAGGCACTGCTCTTGAGTATGCATGTTTTACCAAGAACAGAACAGCAATTATGAACAGAAATATTGTCGCCATATCACACTATGTTCTCCCTCGTTGCTCCTGTTAAAAGGGGTAAAGCTATACATATGTTGCTCTTCTCTCTTCCCACTTCTCCCTATTGGCAGCCTTCTCGCTCCATTTGCCACACACCTCTGCCTGTCTTATGTCTATCTTTACTCGTTCCTCCCATCTCATTTGTCGTCTTCCCTTGTCCATCGCCTCTGCTTTCTTAGATATTTACCCATATTTGAATGTGGCATGGCGTGGTAGGAGTGAACATTCGGACCGCACAGCCACATCCCCTCATAGTACTCGAAGTTTACAGGCCAACAGACAACAACTCAGATTAAGCAGACTGTATGTGTGATGCCACATCAAACATAGCAAGCAAATTCCCAAACAGCCCCCTGTATATTGCTGGAGACAAAAACTTCCCAGATGTCGATTGGCAAACAATTACCATATCGAAGCATCAGTACACGAAACAGATAAATGAACTCTGCATCGACACATTTGCTATGCTGGGCTAATCGCATTCCCGCCAAGGCTTAACAAAACCCTCGCTGTCTTTCTAACAAATCAACCCTCCCTCGTCAACAGGTGCGAGCCAATTGAAGGGGTCAGCGACCATGATGCAGCAGTTTACGTAAACACGGACATCGTGCCAAAAAGACAAAAAACATGTCCAGAAGAAGATGCACATATGGAAGAAAGCAGACACCGAATTGATGAAGGAAGATCTAGCTGCTTTTGTTGAAGAGACGCAAACCCGATACAAACCGGACACACCGGTGGAAACATTGTGGGCAATATTTACAGCCAAATGCCAAAGCGTATTGGCCAGAATGGGGCAACTGAAGAAGTTTTGGTATTTCATCAAAAGCGAAAAAAAAACGACAGCAGCGAAGAAGCCCCACTCAAGAAATATGGCATTGTCCATAGCGATAGCCAGACTAAAGATGATATTCTTAAACCCAATTCTCATCAGTCTTCACGAAAGCAGGCAAGAGCAATGTCCCAAACCTTGGAGCTAGCAAATACAGTGTCTTGCATGTAAAGCCATTGGACTTGATGCGATTCTTGCCAGGATCTTGAAAGACTATGCCGCTGAAATTGCACCAGTACTGTCGCTCATCTACCAGGCCTCCCGTGATCAAGACACGGTGCAGGTAGTTTGGAATATGCATGGGTTATTGCAGTCTACAAGACGGAAGATAGAGGTACACAATCAAAAGACATACCTATCTCCCTAACAGTCATTTCCTGCAAAATCCTGGAGTACATAATACACAGTAACTACATGGACCACCTAGAAAACCTTAACATACTAATTGATTATCAACATGGCTTCGGCAACCGTAGATCTTGCGAAACTCAGCTCATCCAAACAGTTGGTGACCTAGCAGGCAAAAGGTCAACCACAGCTGCTATCCCCTCAGGCATCCCGCAGGGTACAGTTATCGGTTACATCCTCTTCATTTTGTTATATCAATGACCTCCCGGACCAAGTATCCTCCACTGCAAGTTTATTTACTGATGACTGCCTCCTGTACCGGAACATCAACGCATCAGCTAACGCAGATAAATTATACAAGATGACATCAACAGGTTTCAGACGTGGGAGGCAGACTGGTTGATGGAGTTCAACCCAGACAAGTGTGAGATTATCAGAATCACCAACAGAAGGAAGAAGAAAGTGGTCAGCTGCTACTTGATTCACGGGAAAGCTCTGAAGGAGGTCACTGGCGCCTAGTACCTTGGAGTAACCATCGACAGGAAATTAACATGGAATGATCATATTGCCAACATAACAAAGAAGGCGAACAACACCAGGGTTTTCTTACAGCGCAACATCAGCAGGAGCCCCCAAGTTATCAAAGCGCGGTGTTACCACAGCTTTGTAAGTCCTGTTGTGGAGTATGCGTCGACGGTATGTGACCCTTCCACCGAAAAGTACACACAATTAATTGAGAATGTTCAGAGACATGCAGTCCGCTTCGTTATGAACGACTACCGGCGAAGCAGTAGTGTTGGGAACATGCTTGAGAGTTTGGAATGGAAATCACTAGAACGAAGACGAGCTGATGCTAAGTGTGTGATGCTGTACCGCAGCAACCACACTTTGGTTGAAGTGACAACGAATTCACTCGCCACCGAACCAACACGCACCAAAGGCAGCGCTTATCGCTTCTACCAGACTTTCGCCGTCGTCGACGCTTACAAATGCTCATTCTTCCCCAGCGTCATCAGACTGTGGAAAAAGAGCACACACGAGTTAGCCAACCGTCAGTAGAAAGGTTTAGACTGTGCGTTCTCACCATGCAAACATAAAACAATTATTTAACAAGAGATTTAACAAGATTTGCCATCCAAGCCAAAGGCCCAGATGGCAAGTGGACAAGGAAGCCATTGGCTTATCGAGAGTCCAACAATGTTCACCTACTTATAACCCGCCCTCCTGATATATGTGTCAACCTTGTTTTTAAACATATTCACGCTGCTAGCAGTTACACAATCTGTAGACAGTTTGTTCCATTCATTTACTGTCCTCTGTGAGAACGAGTGCTTCCTGATGTCCAATCTACATTGATCCTTTACTAATTTTACCTCATGTCCTCTAGTTCTGCTATCCTTCTTGAGTGAGAAAAACATATTTCTATCAATATTTTCATACCCATTCAATATCTTAAAAACTTCAATATGATCTCCTCTTAACCTCCTTGTCTCTAGAGTTGTTAAACCACATTCTTTCAGGCGTTCTTCATAACTAAGGTCTCTAAGTTCTGGAATCATTTTAGTTGCTCTCCTTTGTATGCGTTCAAGCGTATCTATATCCTTCTTACGATATGGTCTCCATGCTTGTATACAGTATTCTAAATGAGGTCTAACTATTGCTTTATAAAGAGGTATAATTAACTTTTTTCCCTTGTATGTTATGTTTCTTCTAATCAATCCAAGAATTTGATTACCCTTTGAAGCTGCAATACCACACTGCTCTGAAACTTTCATATCAGCGCTTATTGTAACTCCTAAGTCCTTTTCTTTTACAGTAGTACCAAGAACAGTAGCTCCCATTTTATAGTTTACATTCAAGTTCCCATGTCCTGTATGTAGGCATTTACATTTCCCAAAATTGAACAGCATCTGCCATTTCTCAGACCATTTCACTAATCTGTCTAGATCGTTTTGTAAATGTTGTTTATCACCATCAGTATTAACCTTTCTAAACAGTTTTGTGTCGTCCGCAAATTTCACTACGTTACTTGTTATACTGTCGTCCAAGTCATTGATATAAATTAAGAATAATATAGGTCCTAATACTGATCCTTGAGGTACCCCACTCAAAACCGATTTCCAATTTGAAACTTCGCCATCTACTACAACTCGTTGTCTTCTGTCAGTCAGCCATTGTTCTATCCAGTCAGTTATGCTATCCCCGATACCATGGGCTTTTAATTTAAGTAGCAATCTTTGATGTGGCACTTTGTCAAAAGCTTTCTGAAAATCTAAGTAGATAATATCTACTGGCGATCCCTCGTCTATCCACTTAGTGATTTCTTCCAAAAAACATAACACATTTGTTAAGCATGACCTCGCTTTAAGGAATCCATGTTGAGATGAATTTAATAATTTATGCTTAACGAGGAAGTCCACCATATGGTCTTTAATTAACCTTTCTAATAATTTACAAATCACTGACGTTAAACTCACTGGTCTGTAATTCTCTGACTTATTTCTCGAACCCTTTTTAAATAATGGTATGATGTTTGCTTCTTTCCATTCAAACGGAACAACTCCCTCTTTTAATGACAAGTTGAATACTCTTGCAAGTGGTATACTGATTTGATCTACTGTTTCCATTAGTAATTTTGGAGGAATCCCATCCACTCCCGGTGATTTGTTATCCTTCATTGCCTTTATTTTCCTAGCTACCAATTCTGGAGTTACAACTAACGGTCCTAAATAGTCAGATTTAGTCCCCTGAAATTTAGCATCAGCAACTGGTAATGAACTAATATCTTCTTTTGTAAACACTGAACTGAAGTAACCATACAGTCCTTATTGTTATATATCATATAGTCCTGCATTACGATATTGATAAACTACTCAGACGCGACATATTCTGACCAACACGGATCTGAACTAGCGCTATGCCACCCGCTGCCACGCAGTAGTTAGCACGGCTCGAAAATACTCTAGCCACATTTTGTATGTTACTAACATAGAGTTCTGAGCTCAAATAGAAGAAGAAGAAGAATGAAATATATCTGGACAATAAATCACACGAACATTATTTGCTTTTCCGTTTTACATATGTACACTTAACATATAGTAATTCAGTTGGTCGTGTTTACCCGGTCAATATATTTACAGAACTAACCATGCACAATTCATTAAAACAGTAATTGTAGTCAATGATTTAAATGCAATATTGTATCTACCTTGTTTACCAAGGACGTGTCTTTATTGATGACAAGTTTGTATGTGTGATCATCGTCGGTGGCGTTGACCTCTAATTCGGTGACGGTGTGGAAACTCTCATTCGAGTTTGATGACCACAGCACAATCCAATCTGCTAATTTATCCTGATACAATGTGTCTGCAAAACAAATACAGGTAAGTTTCATATATAGTTTAATCTCTCTGGGAATGGGTAATACAAATGTGTTATGTACTTTATCCACACGTAGTGTACACAACATGTCACAAGTCCGTATTTGGACGCTGAAAAGTAGTCTTAGTTAAAGATAATTTTAAATGCATACGAAGATATAGGCATATATGCTTATCGCAGTAATACAATAATTGCATGTCGAATTCGCTTATAGTACGACGTAAGGTATATACACAAGTAACGCAGGTTAAAAAGGCATAACAATTAAACCTCGGGAAAACCAAGCTGAGCAGTTCAGCAAAATAATGGATTAGACAGTGTCTACACGGTTTAGCAATTCCAGTCATAAACAGTTGGAAGGAACGCTGAAGAGCTATGGAGGGTAAGCTATGGAGGGTAAGCTATGGAGGGTAAGCTATGGAGGGTAAGCGAGTTTAAACATGTGGGTTTTTTGTTGACGGCGAAACGTTACTGTATGTCCCGCCGACTTACCGCTAATAAACGTTACTGTATGTCCTGCCGACTTACCGCTAATAAACGTTACTGTATGTCCCGCCGACTTACCGCTAATAAACGTTACTGTATGTCCCGCCGACTTACCGCTAATAAACGTTATTGTATGTCCCGCCGACTTAGCGCTAATAAACGTTACTGTATATCCCGCCGACATAATGCTAATAAACGTTACTGTATGTCCCGCCGACTTAGCGCTAATAAACGTTACTTTATGTCCCGCCGACTTAGCGCTAATAAACGTTACTGTATGTCCCGCCGACTTAGCGCTAATAAACGTTACTGTATGTCCCGCCGACTTAGCGCTAATAAAGAGTGATTCAAAATGGAGAGCTCTAGTTCCGACGTTTGTCTTAACACTGTATTTATCAAACAAATTGCCAAGATGCCAAGTTATACTCCATGTGGGACTAGATATGATGATGTTAATTCTTTAACTCACTCGGGTGTATCTGAAACCCAAACCCTGTCCTTCCTTGCACGTTGTCGTCTTGGACATTGAATGACGTGTCTCCAGAAATGCTAGTCTCAATGATTCTCAGTCCATTACTGCGCCAACCGCTGTCAGCCAGCATTGGCGCGTCTCCATCAAACAAGATCGGGGTATAGTCGGCAAACACCCCCTTGGGGCCGTCAAGGAAGACGACAGACGTGACGGCGCGCAGGCAGCCGCTGGCTGCCTGGATCTCAAACTGCGAACATACACATAGTGGCATTGTATTGATGTAACACATTAAACAAGTCAATTGGTTTAACATTAAACAAAATTGCCGTTAACTCCAATGTGCTTTGTACAAACGACAGCACACACGTTACGTGCTTTAGAACTGATAGATATGTCTTTATAATCGGCAGCTATGAAGCATAATAAGCATAGGAAACACATTGATATAGTTTTTAATATGTAGCTGATATATACAAATAACAATACAGTTTCGTCTTGTTAATGTAGTTCTTAATATTGATGTCTTGATGTCAATTATGTTTGTTGGATCTACAATACGTTGCTCATCCTAAATCCAAACAAAACCAATGTAGTTATCTAATAGTTATTTGTCCTTTTCATTATGCTTAATATAATTATGCATTATTCAAATATGTAGTATAATGGTCGAGTATCGAAATGTCAGTTGAGACCAATGGTGTGTGTACTATCGGGTTGCTTATCGGATGCTTATCGGATGGCTTTACGTATATCACAGTGCATGACTGTGCGTTTACCTATACGTGGTGAACATGGACATCGTTATGAAATGGTGGTGCACGTACCGCAAACACCTCTCCAGGGCTGACATTGACATCCATCTGTACAGCTCCGGACAGCATCTGGTTCGTTCTCACATCTCGCCTCATGGTCACACCCAAACCTTCACCGGGGTAAGAGAGCTGCGGAACAATATCAAGCGTTATACCAATACAATGGGATTTAAGCATAGACTAAGCGTGTGTAATTTAACAATACACATCCATATACGCGTGTTTCCACTAGTGCCAGATATTGGAACACACACACACACACACACACACACACACACACACACACACACACACACACACACACACACACACACACACACACACTCACGCACACACGCACACACACACACACACACACACACACACACGCAAACACACACACACACACACAAACACACGCACAGGCACATACATACACACAATCACTCACTCACACACACGCACGCACGCACGCACGCACGCACGCACACACACACTCACACACACACTCACTCACACACACACACACGCACACACTCACGCACGCACGCACGCACGCACGCACGCACGCACGCACGCACGCACGCACGCACGCACACACACACACACACACACACACACACACACACACACACACACACATACATGGGAATGTAGACGTTTCGAAAAACATATCGTAGAAACACTTTAATTTGCTGTCCTCCTAGGTTATGGCCGCTGACTTAACGTCGCAAGAGTTATTGATTATCGATGTGAAGGTTCTGAGAAATCCGACTACCGGGCAATGTGCGTCTTTGTCCATATATGCTTTAGACATATAGGTTCCTTGATGCACCCCTCGTACATTTCTGTGACCCACCAAAACTTGAATTTGGCGTACTACTGCGTCGTTATTTCTATGGAAATGAACAACCTTTGACACGTATTTCTCGGAGTGCTTGATGCAATTGAGAGGTGAATTAGTTTCGCTACTCACCATGAAGTTTTGGAAGACAACGCCATCTTGTCTGTCTTGATTAAACCCATACAAATATTTGTGGACAACTGGAGTTCTTGCCGAACTTGGACGTGACAACGATATGGATCGTGATGAGCACACAAAACCATACGATGACGGCAGAGGCAGGTATGTAAAGACACCTGCAATATTCACAAATATAAAAACAAATACAATATGTAAGTTATTCGGTATGATAAATGAATGCTCGTATTTATACGTATGTGTATCACCTATCATTTCATAATATGTAAAACACAACACGCATGATGACTCTCTTTAAAACAATACTTGTCGCTATCATGTCCACACAACATTCTGACAAGTTGATGATAATTCATCATAATTGTCATGATTTATGTTTGTATATACAACACATCGGACTATATACAAATGTATCATTATATAAAATGATGAACACTCATCGTGGGCAAAAGTGACATATCTAGGATCTCGCAAAGGGGGAGACCAAAGGAGCCCAAGCTCAGTTACCCATTAGTTTACCATGCTACCGTGTAATGGCGTAACAGGTTACATAAAAAAATCAAAGAAACCCAAAGTGGGACATGGCCAATGTTCCCCTAAGTACGCCATTGCTTGTCACATACAACTAAATATAAATGTATGCTACGTTTAATATTTACGCACATAACAGCTAGTTACGAAATTAGTAAATCGGAAAGATACGTTGGTGAAATTTTGATAGCTTACGATTAAAACAGGCATGCGTGAACGTCGACTTACCATGCATCTCCGTCGTTGAACTTTGGAAAGTTGCGTCAGTGGTGAAGTTGTCGCCATGTTTGACAACTCCTGCTGTCAGAGAAGACACGTCGATGAGGACAGGCCGACTGCGCGCGGAACGTACCAGGTCCGCACCGTTTGTCACTCGTATCTCCAAGTAGTAGACCTTAGATTCCTTTATTGAACATGGAAGTTAGAGTTATTATTTGCGATTAAAGCATATATATATATATATATATATATATATATATATATATATATGAGGTCCACAATCCCGAAAGTTCCATTTAGTGGCTTCGCATAGGACGTGAAATCGGTTAAGATAATGGTGGAACGTGGAATATTATGGTTGCGACAATATATTCGACGCACTGTCTTTATTAGCGTTTTATTAGTATTTTGAATCTGCACAGGAACATCGTATACTTTCTCTTAGTAAACACACACGTGAATACAATAGTCAACAAAAGATTGTGACACAAATATCAACAAAATCATATATATTTTAATCGACATGTATGTGTATATATATATATATATATATATATATATACATACATGTCGATTAAAATATATATATATATATATATATATATATATATATATATATATATATATATATATATATATATATATATATATATATATACATGTATATACATGTATATATACGTCTATATATATATATATATATATATATATATATATATATATATATATATATATATATATATATATATATATATATATATATATATATATATATATATATATATATACTTGAAGTGTGAGGTGTAAGAACTTGTAGGATGCGGAGTTTCCAGGCAGCGTTGTCCAGTCTACAATAGTTGCCATACTGGCAACATGCTCAGCAGTGCAGGAGCCTCTTCCATCCAGCAGTCGGATTTCTAATGTCTTTATTTTGCTCCCGGGGTCTTCAAAGCCCGTCCACCACACATTCAGACTGTCATTGCTTGACGAATACAGCACACTCTGTCAGAGAATAACATAATAGGTCAGCTTAAATCATAGTATTTGAATTAGCGACAATGCAATGGAATTAACGATTTTAGTCCATATTGTTAAAAGTTGGTAGAACATGCATGTACATTCAGTGGATATTAGCATGAAACTAACACTGTTGTCAATTTAGACAAATGATGGTGTACTATTTTAAACTGAATGTAATAGAATGCTTGGAAGGGGGTAAATAATACGCTTATATGATAGTTTTGCTCAATTATAATGTTGATTACATATTATATGTACAACAATATGATGAAAGTAAACTGAAATATATGGTTGCATGACTGTAGTAGTGATTATGATTGTGGTAGTGATTGTGGTTGTGGAAGTGATTGTGACTGTGGCGGTGGCGGTGGCGGTGGCGGTGGCGGTGGCGGTGGCGGTGGCGGTGGCGGTGGCGGTGGCGATGGCGATATATCCAGCAGTAGCAATAGTTGTAGTGGTAGTAGTAGTAGTATTAGTAATAGTAGTAGTAGTAGTAGTATTAGTAGTAGTAATAGTAGTAGTAGTAGTAGTAGTAGTAGTAGTAGTAGTAGTAGTAGTAGTAGTAGTAGTAGTAGTAGTAGTAGTAGTAGTAGTAGTAGTAGTAGTAGTAGTAGTA
>BSQZ01000020.1:9432306-9434806 GCA_033239005.1 Lamellibrachia satsuma | reverse complement strand
AGTCATTAATACAGGCATATTTCCTGATAAACTTAAAATTGCAAAAGTAATTCCAATTTTCAAGAACGATGACCCAACATTATTCAAAAATTATAGGCCTATTTCTCTCCTTCCAACTATTTCTAAAGTCTTAGAGAAAATCATCCACAATCAGTTATCTGCATATTTTATTGATTCTAAGCTATGTTTTGATAATCAGTACGGATTTAGACCTAATCATTCAACCGAATATGCATCACTTGAATTAGTAGATAGAATCATTACTAAAATGGATAGAAATTACTTACCAATTAGTATTTTTCTTGACCTTTCCAAGGCATTTGATACTATTGACCATTCAATATTACTAAATAAATTAAGACACTATGGCTTAGATGGTAAAACTCTTCTTTTATTTAAAAGCTATTTAAACAACCGTAAACAGTACACCGAATTTGATGATACCACATCTGAAACTTCACTCATTAAAGTTGGAGTACCACAAGGGTCCATCCTAGGACCACTATTATTTACTATATATATAAATGATTTCTCACAAGCCAGCCAAATGTTTAACTTTATAATATATGCTGATGATACCACTTTATTTAGCACTATTGAAACTTTCAGAGATAGTGTCCAAAATAAAAGTACAGAATCAGTAATAAATGAAGAACTCCTCAAAATAGTTGAGTGGCTTAATATAAATAAGCTATCACTAAATAAAAGTAAATCTAAATATATGACCTTCCAAATGCCAAACAAAACTACACTGACATTATCTCTCAAAATAAATAATACAGATATTAAGAAAGTGGAAGAATTTAACTACCTAGGCTTAACTATAGATACTAACTTAAATTGGAAAAAACACAGAGAAAAAATCTCAAATAAGTGTTCCAAAACTATAGGAATACTAAACAGATTAAAACATGTATTACCTTTAGAAATAAAAATTATCTTATACAATGCATTGATATTACCTCATATTAATTACTGTATTACGACATGGGGATATCAAAGAAACAGATTAGTGAAAATACAAAAGAAAGCAGTACGAATTATAACATTAAGCAAATACAATTCACACACAGAACCACTTTTTAAAAAACTCAACACACTAAAAGTAGAGACTTACTAAAACTACAAGAACTTAAATTTTATTACAAATATAGACATCAAAATCTACCTGTCTACTTTTTAAACTGGCAAATAACCCCAAATACATACATTCACAACTATAGTACCAGGAGAACAACTGAACTACATACTTACAGAACTAAACATGAATTTGCAAAAAAAATTCTTAAATACAACTTGCCACATGTTATAAACAATATCCCTGATTTAGTTATAGACAAGATAGTGACTCATAGTTTGAAAGGCTTTTCAAGTTATGCCAAAAATTACATGCTACAAAAATATAATGACACATGCACTCTCCTAAATTGCTATATATGCCAACTAAATTAAATAAATTATGAATGAGCATAACACAGTTCATGCAATCACAATTAAACTTTTCAATTTGTATACTTGCACACAGGCTTACACGCGTGCAGGCGAAAACAACACATAAAACACACCAGTACAACACATCATCACACACTTAAATTGATTATATGTAAGACACAGACAAAAAACCAAACATGCTCTCTACTTTTTTAATGTAGAAATATATGTATAGGGAATATATGTTTATTGTTATTGTTAGTTTGGGTGGCTCCTACGATAGCGACCATTGTTGGTCTTAGTAGGAGTCTCCCTTCCCACAGCAAATGTTTTTTTTTTTTTTGGTTGTTGTTGCATAATGTATTACTTTTATTGATGATTTATTAGTTGCTATTATATATTGTACAGTTCTATATGTGCATGTATCATATGTATTTATATAATTTATATTGCCACTCAATATAATTTATCTATGTTTTTTGCTGTTGGGACAAATAAAATTTATCCTTATCCTTATCCTTATCCATGTGCTACCACTGTGCATGCGCTACCACTGTGTATGTGCTACCACTGTGCATGTGCTACCACTGTGCATCTGCTACCACTGTGCATGTGCTACCACTGTGCATGTGCTACCACTGTGCATGTGCTATCACTGTGCATGTGCTACCGCTGTGCATGTGCTACCACTGTGCATGTGCTACCATTGTGCATGTGCTACCACTGTGCATGTGCTACCACTGGGCATGTGCTACCACTGTGGAAGTGCTACCACTGTGCATGTGCTACCACTGTGCATGTGCTACCACTGTGCATGTGCTACCACTGTGCATGTGCTACCACTGTGCATGTGCTACCACTGTGAATGTATCAGCATGGAGAGTGTTGCATGCACCAAGCAAGCTATACAAAGATGATTAATGTTGCGCGAAATAACCAAATCGCGTCTTTATTCACACAGGTTGGGGACGGTATTGCTATGAACATATGTCATAACAAAAGTGGACTACTTACTTATCTTTGGTTACGTCGTCGCCATCGTATACGTACGAGCGCCCCAGTGGCGCCT
>BSQZ01000020.1:9424806-9429806 GCA_033239005.1 Lamellibrachia satsuma | reverse complement strand
TAATACTATGACAACACGCTACTATTTTAATCAACACATGTCCCGACACTTGTGTTTTGTGAAATAGCAGTGAACAATAATATACAGTGAGGCACTAGCGATAATGTAATGAAACAGTAACTCGATTGGTGTATTTTTCAGCAGGTTTGTAGATACCAATAATTCGCTATCTCGAAGCTGGATATTGCATTGAAATATCCAGCCGTATCGTATCAAAGGCAACCTTACTATGTTGGGCACGACATACCCTTAGCCCGATATGATGCCAGGCTACCATCGAGGCGGTGATAGTTGAACATGCTATCGTCGTCTTTCTTCTTGCCAATTCCAAACAGATAGTGGTCTACTTCGCTTTGCGGTTCTATAAAACCATTCCAACTACATTCGAGAGTATCTCCACCTGTGACAAAACAACAACGATACAGACGCCATTCCTGTTGTACTACATTCCTGTCGCATATGTTTTATACATGAAATATAGGAGCAACCCACACGTGGCGGCCTAAATAGGAGTCAAAAGGCTTGTTGTTTGACAGTGCTATAAACTACAATATTATGACAAGACAACAGTTTGCAAACCATTGAAATGCTATAAAAACACGGAGAACATCTACAAGTTCCATTCTCACAAACGATATTGACAGAGTGGAAGACAGTGTGTGTTGACTGTGCAAATGAAAGTGCTTATGGTTTGGCCTCTTAAAGTCTACGTGATATATGGATATCGATGTTCGTATGGCAGTACTGTTACTTTAATAAATGAGATGTTATATTGACGGTTGCGAACACATTCATATCGTGACAGTAAACGCATATTACAAAGTTGTTATACATACCGCGTACAAATGGTGGACAATACACAGTGCCTTCCTCGGGTGGAGAACTATCCACTGTCACAACCGGTGACTGTCGTGTTGTCGTCATCCCAACCTAGTTAACATGAATGACGGATACATTAAATTAAAATCCTACGTAATCCGGAAGATATGACACGCAGCAAATTACCACAGGAGGCGTATCAATAGCATTAGGCAACAACGCTTGATGGTTGTGGGGGCATGGGGCTGTTTAGAATGTAGACACAAATATTTACAACACAAATATGGAACTTAAATCAAAAGATATTGATAATACTCTCTGGTGCAAGCATATACTTTTGAAGATAATAACCAATTTATTTTCTAGAAAATCACAATGGTTAGACACACGTAAACAAACTAACTAACTATTAATTATTAAATAAGCTAATGTTGATATTGTAAATATCGTCTATGCAAAGGGCAACATATTAACAGTGCAAATAAAAAATCAGCGAAGTAAATCGATTTTATTTATAACTATGCGAACTATTATTATTACGAGTATATTTAACAGCTTACTCCATTTGTAACGTGTAGGGTGAGGATGTTTGGTACTCCTGCAGCTCGCAGCTCCTCAATGCCGTTATCTAGATGAGACACGTTTGTAGTCCAAGTTGACGGGCAAATGTCGCCAGCACCTGTAACAAAATACATCAACGTGTGTATGATGTACACATTACAGTAGCTAGACAGATGTTGTTTTGTAATATTTGATGGTTATATAGATCTATCCAAATGAGTGTATGTCAAACAACTTACCGCTCAACAGCTACAGTACTGTTTGATATAGTATTATTGGTAGGTTATTCAATTGGTGTTTTGTTAATGAGTATATTAATAACATTTATTGTCTTGAATGGCTGATTGAAATGGCATGACTACTTCTTTGTTGTCTGCTTTATTTAGTTGTTAACAATTATAGCGTTGCATAATCATTTCAATTAAGTATTAATCATTTGCAAACTGAATTTTGGTTATGAAGAGCAGTCATCTTACGATATCCTTATAAAACAAACTAAAGACGTATATTTTCTTCCTACCTGGATATGTGCCCATTTGGTACCACACATCGTCGATGCCGCTCTCCGGGTCTTTCGTCGCCCAGTCCGCGGAGAAGTATTCAGCCTCCCTCCAATACAACGTGTCAACGGATGTATTCAACGGTTCGCCCCCAATCGACGTGATGGCCAACGACGGTATGGTTGTATCGACGACAAATCCATCGGAGGTCGACTCAAGCACGTTGCCGGTCCGCGTCACGGCGCGGACGGATGTGTAGTAGGTCACATGCGACAACAGCGCAAGTTGACTCTGGCCTTTACCGCTGCCTCCGAGACCTGGACAACGCGACAGTTGTGTCACTTCTAAACAATTGCTTCGGAAATGTATTGTAAATTTTCAAATGATTTCTTGAGAAATATACCATATATTCATTTGGAGTGATTACATCCAATTACAAAGTTTAACATAACTTAGCAATCGTAGGTATAATAACTATACAACATAACTCACAATGTCTTACATTTACATCATCGGTTTTAAGAGCTATTATTATTTGCATTTTAATAGCATGTGTCTAATTATGTATATTAAACATGGTTGTGTAATGTTTTTTTTCAATTTTAATTGATAGGCCGCCGATTGTGTAATATGTGACATGATATTTAAAGCACCAACTTACCTGACACCCCGTCATCTATTACAAGGTCAAAATGGGTGAACGGCATGACGTCATCGAGTCCGGGAGCCGAACCTACGGCCCATTCATACCTTGCAAATCCGTCTGGACTCTCGAAGCCACTGAAGGTTACGGTGACCTCTGACACGTCCCAATAATTGTCAACGTCGACTTGAGGGTCCGGACCGTCGCTTACCACGCCAGCAACGTCTCCTATCAGTACTTTGATGGGACTGTAAAAAGTATATGTAGCGTGTAAATGCCTCACGGTCGCGATCTCAATGTAGTGATCGCAATGCAAAGTTTACTTTACACCGCTTGCACGGCGTTGTTGGCCAGAGCGATCGTACACGGGCATCGCGTCAGTGATTCGTTGTTAGGTACTACGTTCAACAAGAGTTTGGGATGACGATTGCTATCCGAAACCGTTTACACAGTGCAATTCGATGCGCGAAACTCGCTCGATCGGGTTCGCGATCCACCACAGAAACAGGATTACATTTATCGCGATCGTTTTAATAAGATCATTCCGAAGTGTGCATACAGCAAACGTATCGGGATTATGATCGCGTTCCGACTTGATCGCGATTGCGATAATTTGGCGCCTTGTATATAGTGTATTAGTTGCCGAGCTTGTTTTCTTTAACCAAGCAATGTTTATATTTTATATCAAGACGACGTTAACAATATGGTTGCACTTGCATATTGAATTGTGTAAACAACACATGTATCTTACCTCGACGACAAGGTAGTACTCATTTTTCCGGCTTTGTTTCTTGCCTTCACTGTGACGTAGTAAATGGGAGTTAAGGATATATGTGTCAGTACCAGAGCCACCTTAACATATCCAGCCCGCGCCTGACCCATATTTGTGAAGTCTAGTACGTTTGTCAGTCCTGTAAAAACAACGCATACATACTTGTGTGAACAACAGGAGTGTGTTATGTTAGGTACGTGTTTTTGTTCAGTTCAATATTGGCAAAGCGTAACACTTAAGTGAAGGCATATCGTTGTGTAAAGGGAACTTGTATTTGTGTTTTCTATTAAAGGCATTTACATTATTTCAGTAGAAGAAGTACTGCTAATTAGAACACGCTGTTGGCCTATACTAATATGCATTGTATAAACAGCACATAATCAGCGACTGCAATAAAACAATATCCATAATGTTTTGTCGCAAAAAGTTGGCGGAATACGTGTGTAAAACCATATCCTACAGTTTTGTATACGAATGCGCATTGGAATCGTTAACAACATATCAATTAATGTAATGCGTAAATTTGGATGGGTGCTCCTGTATCTTGGAAATGTACCTCTCGCTGTTCCAACTCCAACGTAATAGTCCACGATGCCGCTTTCCGCGTCGATGCCTCCCCACGAGGCTTGGATGCCCTTCCTGTCGTGTTGAGTTACGTAACCTCCAACCAGTTCCTCGGACTCACCCAGGAAGACGCCGGCGTGCACAAACAACATCTGCATACAAGATATGATCACCGTTTTCCCGCAACCTTATAGAAACATGGTCAGAATCACATATATTTACACATCAACGTCAGCGACTGCCTGAACATGATATGGTCAACTCGAGTGATGCATGTCATTGAGGGTTCTCATGCAGTGTTGTGCAGTGCGTATCTAAACATGAAGTCTGCACGTAGAGAGTATCTGGTAATGTTATAAACAAATAGTATTGCGGTAGAAATGGTTAATCCATCGATATTTTTCTGTGGTTATAATATTTATAAATGTTAATAAACAAACCGGAAATTGAGTAGACCAGATAAAACATAGCGAATATAGCAAAAACATAGCAAAAACATAGCAAAAACCCAGTCAATGTTATTAGAGTAGTATGGACACCTCATTACAAAGTGAACGTACCGTAGGCGGTGTAGGGTCAACTAGCACACCGTCGGTGTAGTGGACAGTTGTCAAGCCTGCTCCGTTCACTGCGGACACTTTCATCTTGTAGACGGCACCAATTTTCAGTGTCAGAGCTTCATCTGTTGTCCATTTAGTGGCGCCACTAGGTAAGGTTTTCCACGCAGACCTTGAATATTACAGTAGAAGATAACAGCTTGGATTTATTCCGCATGACGATGGTCGCATGCATCAATATCGCAGCAGGAACCTTTTATAATAACATAATACATAATAACATTAAAAACAATTGTTTCTAAATTGCATTTCCACCCTAAACCTTCTGTGGTCCCTAGCTGTGATTATGTATTTTGCGTGTCCCTGTTCATGATATCATACTTATGCTGTATATATGTATATCATTATTATTATTATCATTATTATTGTTATCATCATTTTACATATGACAAATTACTCTTGTGTAAACACAAATTCTTATACAACGTTGACAATTACTGCATCATACAAGGAGGTTGTGATCGAAATAAAACTCGGTACTCACCTAGTGGGATAAATCATTGTAAACGCTCCACCGTGAAGTT
>BSQZ01000020.1:9409806-9419806 GCA_033239005.1 Lamellibrachia satsuma | reverse complement strand
ACGTCGTCTCCGCAAAGAGTTGTCCCCACAGCCCATGTATACATCAGTATGCCCGTCTCATTGTCGTGAATTCCGTCCCAATTCGCTGTAAATTATACCAAGTATGTTGCATTACTAATTTAATTTAATTACTTTTTTAACTACATGGTTGCCATTTTATTTAACACTTTGCAGGGCTCGAAATTGCGAATACTTAGTCGCAAATGCGACTGTAATTTCAAAACTGCGACTAAACAAAATGCGTTTATGTTTGTTTGGCCAATACGTCTGATAACATTATTTACTCAATACAATGTGATTTCAAACAGCCTGAGATGTCCCACAGGTTGGGTTTTGTTTGACAGTTATCGGAAACACTAACATAACTGGTGCATAGTTTTCTCGCATCGCAGTTGGTGATTGGCATGTTATTGGATCAGCTTGAAAACGTCGGAACGCAATGTGTAATTAGCACAAATCACCTGTGATCATGCGAGTGGCCCTGGTGAATTTCTTGTCCACGATAGGTTCGTGGCCGTTGAAGACGGTGAGTGAGCCTTCGCCATCAACAACGATTCTGTCGAGAGTGTGCCCTTTGTTATATTTGCGTTCATGTTTTTAAATGCAACTCTACACAAACCCCAATAAATTATTTATGTAGCTGCGCCTAATATACGGAATGAACTCCCTATCATTTAAAGATCATCTGGAGCTATAGCTATCTTCCGCACCAATCTCAATATAAATTTGTTTCGAAACTGCATTTCCACTTTAAGCCTTCGGATGTCCCTCGATTTGATAATAATATCGTGTTTAACAATTCTGGTTCCGCTCAGTTTATTGAGTTTCTGAGGATTTCGACGTTATAGAAATGTTATTGTTATTATTATGATTATTATTATGATTATGATTATGGTTATGGTTATGGTTATGGTTACGGTTACGATTGCGATTGCGATTGCGATTGCGATTGCGATTGCGATTGCGATTACGATTACGATTACGATTATGAGTATGATTATGATTATGATTATGATTATTATCACTATCATTATATTTAGCCAAAATGAACACAATGATAATAGATAAGATGATATCATGTTATATGGGTAAAAGACAACTTACCTGCGTGTTAGCGTCGTGGTCTTTGGAACACACCTGTGTTGCCATTGTTTAGGTACATAGTTCGTACACAGGTCGTGTATGAAGATGTCTTTGGCTTTATTCATAAGAAGTCCTGGCGCCGGCGGGGTTACGTCTACCACGACGCCTCTCGACGATATAATGTTCGTGTAGCCTGTCGTAATAAGACGTAGACATCCACGGTATATACAGCGTGTGGTTTATTACAACTGATCCAAAATACGAGTTGAAATAATAGTGTGTGTTTGAACATTTCATTTCGCATGCAACTCTTATTAAACTGTAGTATCTATGCCGAAAATAGAGAAACATCCATAATATACAAATAATCTATGTCAATACTAAGTAGTCAACTTACCGAGCACATTACGTAAATAATAGTTCAAGTACACAGTCGTATTGTGAACCATCTCTAAACTGTTGAATGTGAAAGTTGTCACATTTCCGATACCTCGTCTTTCAAAATGGTGGAACTGGCCAGTCTGGGGAACAGAACAAAGATAGCTGTAGCATAACTCAAATATAATATTTGTGTAGCGTCAAGTGTGATGCAGATAGGTGGAGTGTCAATTGTGGTGCAAATATATTATAGGTGTAGCATCACGTTTGATGTAGACAAGTCCTACGCCGTGTACATTGTAGATCACGGGTGTAGCACCGTGTGTAATGTAAATAGGTACAATGCCACGTATGAAATATATAAGAACACATGTTTTCATAATCTCCACAAGTATCCTTTATGCACGTATCTCGTCTCACCTGTCTCCAATACAATTTTCAGTCGTTTTATTCATATAACATCTTCCCATCTCCATACATTCCCCCATTAAGATCTCTCATAGCTCTTATATGGCGCATCTTCTGCGCTCTCATACCTTTCTTAATTTGGCAGTGTTTCCTTCAACGTGGCTGAATAGTTCGCACGAGCCTTGCGAGCTGTAGTCGTAGTTGAAGCTGTAGCAGACGGTAGCCGGGTATCCGAGGCAGGTCTTGGCACATGCCTCCGGGCGCTCGTAATGCTTAGTCTCCAGCGGCGTCGCCACCAAGCGGCCTTCTCTAGCGGCCTTCTCTAGTCTAGCTAGCAAGTGTAACACGTAAAAGTAAAGATATATTAAAATCTAGCGTTGTATTAAATCTTTAGGACCATTCACACTTCACCTCATGATAAACCTAAGCGACGTCACCACGCTACATTGACTGACGCGTGCTCGGATAAACTTCACACGGCAACATAGTGACTAATAGGTGCGTACCTGTGAAGTGTTCGAGCGACCGCAGTCCAAGTGGGTCGTACCCTGTGTCGACGATACTGTTTGCTTTGATGCTGGATACGTTCTGCCAGTTGAGTATTTGTGTACCGTGTGTACCCTTGCCATATCCAACGCTTACCTGAATTAGCAATACGAGTATACTCAAATACCGATTAAGTTATTCCGCATAGATGAACAAAACACCTGTCTATCGCGAATAAGTTTAAACTGAATGCATCGTTTATATCTATCTAACCACCATAGTGTATGCATCAAATATGACGGCCATACGATAATCGTAGTATTTTCATTGTTAAGGCGCTTTTACACCGGACGGATTGACGATTTACTTTGCGTCAAATTCATTGCTGCCTCAAACGTTGCCCGTACGACCAGTATTACTAGATACATTACATTGGCCGTACATGACGATTTTAATTACTATAAAGTATAATTGTTGAATAACCTAGCATAGCAAGTTTCGAAACGGCAGCAGGCTGACTTGATCTCTTGATCTTCTCGATCGACAGCCCGACGTTCTAACCGCCGAGCCACCCCGTCCCACATACGAATGTATAACTCCCAACAATCTTGTTAAATGTCTTACATTTTTCCTGTAGAATTATGCTCATTTATGTGATTGTTTTTTGTCATTACTGATAGTTTGTTGTGCTAAACAATAGTACTGCAGTTAACACTCGACATGTTGATTCCATTGACGCCCTACCATCTCCGTGACGACGCGGGAGTCGTCAAGTACGAGGACGGAACCTCGGAGCAGCCCGGGGTGGCTGGTGCTGGTGAAGTCGGTGGTGACGCGGCCTGTTGGCAGGGTCATGTCGTAAGTCGGCAACTCACACGACGCAGTTGATGTCAATCCCATCGAATTCGTGGCTGTCACAAGGAAATAGAGAGGTATCCCTGGGATCATTTTCTAAAAAAACAGATACATAAATTATTTATGTATGTTGCTCGTCACTGCTAAGACTTGTATACAATGAGCACGATCAATCGTGGATAAACGTGATAAATGTTCGTCCTCCGAGTGTCTTACGAAATCACTAATTGAAAGATCAATTGCCAAACCTTCAAATAAACGTTTGTATATGTATGCTTGTCTGCACATAGGTATCCTTTCTCTATTTGTATGTTGGCGCTTTGTTTAAGAGCAACAATGGTTTTTGGTAAAGACTGTATTCGGCAGTTGCTAGCTACAGTAGAAAATATCACTAATGTTAAATCTTATCTGGTATTGTTTACTAATTGGTCATACACACCAGCTTAATCAGTAATATACCAGGCTGTGCACAATTTGTGGCAGACTGTGTCACTATTATTGTGTGCACAGCGGCAATCCTTGTTGGGTAAGAATACAATTGAATTTCCCGTTACCAACATACCAAGTATTTGGTGCATTTATACAAACAGAGAAAGGTCTGCATGAGCGTGTCCCCATTTCATTGTAAACACAAATACACCGGGAGTCAACGGCTGCGAAAAACACACGAAATATATATATATATATATATATATATATATATATATATATATATATATATATATATATATATATATATATATATATATATATATATATATATATATATATACATATATATATATATATATATATATATATATATATATATATATATATATATATATATATATATATATATATATATATATATATATATATATATATATATATATATATATATATATATATATATATATATATAATTACACAAATAATGTGATCGATAAAAAGGTTAAACATCACATGTAGTATGTTGGAAAAGAATGTAATTTCATGTAAATGGAGCCGACATAAACTAATAGCAATTTACATTTAACAATCTTCGTTTGCCACCTACCCTTGCGACAATTGTCGACCCGCCGCCTAGTGGCTCGTTGTCGATTACGTCACATCCCCCACTGAATGTACCGACGCAGTAGGAGAGCTCCACCTCACTGCGGTCATCAGCCACACCGAACTCGATGTTGAAGGCGGGGTCCGTGTAGTCCCGCCCCTCAATCTGAACCACTCGACATGGTTCGCTGGATGAGCCGATGGATCGCCGTCTTCGTCCGGGGTCGTCGTCCTTGTGGTCCGTGCTGCCACTTTCACAATTGACACACGTCTGGAATGTCGCAATAACTGTACGTGATAAGGACACCTAACACAATATATGTTTTTTTCACGATGACACCTTGAATATTGATGAATAAATCAAAACATCACCAGAAATATGCATATTGTTGCTATTACGCGATGTCGAGTATAGAGATACTCACATGTAAGATGGTTTAACAGTGAGCAAATATCACTACACATTATAACTATGTTCCCTTGGTATCCTTTGTTGTGTCATTATTCCAAATAAGTGATACATTTGACGCCACAAACGTAATGACATAGTAATAATATTTTCCAATTAATAATAAAATGAATGTTTTGTGAAGCGCTATGACCTTAACAACGGCGATTTACATAATTTGATAATTTGTTAATGATAAAATTGTAATGTATGTATGCACTTTGGAAACACTGAATGCATATATCTCTAAGCCACATTTGACATTTATGATACTAGAATATATTCAATCACATAAACAAAATAGTTACCCCTTTCTTGTACCAGCCGAAGTCAGGCGGCGTCAGGTCAGCTTCTTCGTCGTTGTAGTTCAGAAGGTTATTGTTGATTGGTTTTGTCTGGTATTTCCACAGCAACATGTCGATGAGCGTCTTTTTCCAGCATTGCTTTCCTTTCGATGGAATGTAAATACAAAACTTGAATTCGAGCAGAGCCCGTAGTTCGATCAGCAGCGGAATTAGCTTGAGGTCCATGCGAGCCCTGGAATGTAATGGAAATACCGGGAATGAATAATGTCTTAACCAAATGTTTCGCTTGTTAAGATGAAGTACTATCTTGTTTTCTACTCGTCTTTTCCAGACAAACAAACACGACGGTTCCCTTAGAATTACAGTTTTACTCTCATTATATGCCTAATTTCTGAATACAGAGTTTTGTTTTGCACAAATCATCCAACTACAATTTTTTCGCATAAAACTTATCACTATTACATTTTGCACATTTGAACAACTGCAACCGAAACGAAACTTGTCATATCTACCTGACTCTCAAGGGGAACTTCCTGAACTCGACGGTGAGTGTGGTCGGGTAGGATGCAGTGAGGAGGTAGCCAGTCAGACGTAGCTCCGCCCTCAGGAGAACGACATTCACTCCGACCGAACCCCACACGGAGCTTCCGATGCGTGGAACGACATTGCCCTTCGAAAACATACGTTTACTTATATTACGCTTTAATTCTATTGGTTTATATGCATGCATCTTACACGTGCTGTGTTGGCGTGTAGATGTGCCGAATTTATCAAATTTTTTGCTTGACATATTTGACATGTCGTGTTAGTGATTTACTTAGTCGTCTTTTCTTACCGAAGCTTTCATCGACATCAAGCAGAGTTTGCAATTAATTGACGCCCCGTAATGTCCGTCTATGCCGAAAGCTACAACAGCAACGATAACATATATATAGTCGGCGTCACATATCTATATCTACTGCTAAAACAATATCAACGGCACTAATTAGCAGCCGCCTTGATTATTGCAATTCACTACTAAATAACATTGCTAAAAGAGACTTGGCTAAACTCCAACGAGTACAAAATTGTCTGGCACGTGTGGTTCTCAGGGCGCCTCGGTTTTCACCGTCATTACCACTACTTAAACAGTTACACTGGCTTCCAGTTTCTTATCGAATTAATTTTAAGCTCTCCACTCTTGCATATCGTGCTCTATCTACACAACAACCATCCTACTTGGCTAGTCTCCTGCATCTTTCAAATATCCCTAGGCAGCTAAGATCATCAGTTTCACAACAACTTATTGTACCTAAAACAAACCTTAACTTGGGTAAACGTGCTTTCTCTGTCGCTGCGCCTAGGGTCTGGAATGAACTCCCTATCACTTTGAAAACATCTGCAACTATTGCTATTTTCCGAAAAAAACTCAAGATATATCTATTCCAAATTGCATTTCCACCATAAATGTTCGGTTGTCCCTCGTTCTGATACTGACTTTTGCGCGTCCCTGTTTACGATTAGGCTTATTGATTCTGTTTTGTTGCGCCTCTGAGCTCAGGTTCCTGAGGATGTATGCGCCATCGAAGTCAATTATATATATATATATATATATATATATATATATATATATATATATATATATATATATATATATATATATATATATATATATATATATATATATATATATATATATATATATATATATATATATATATATATATATATATATATATATATATATATATATATAGATCATCATTACTATACTAATATACGTACACACACACACACACACACACACACACACACACACACACACACACACACACACACACACACACACACACACATATATATATATATATATATATATATATATATATATGTGTGTGTGTGTGTGTGTATGTACGTATATTAGTATAGTAATGATGATCTACCGATGATGTACTCACTAAAAGCCAGCATGACTGGTCCGACTGGAACGAGTATCGGTGGAGTCAGTTGGTATATTTCGCCGTAATATGGACCAAAGTCCTTTCGTGGTGCAGAGGTGCACATCTCAAAACGGTCAAACTCATCTCCGAATATCTTCACAGTAACGCGATCTATACTGTCTTTCAACTACAGACAATAACACATGTAGGTTATAATTTACCTAGCACGCAAACGTAGCAACTGTATGAATTTAATACATTTCTGCGTTGTTTGTCATACCAACAGAACTGCATAATACAACCTCACCTTAGACATCAATTATATTTATTAACATGCAATACTATATGTAATGGTGCGACGTCCGCTGTTACCGTCGCACGACATATATAATTATGCCCAATTTCATACATACCATATTTCAGACGTATCTTAATAATGCAACAAAATAATGCAGCATTTACTAGGTGTCTGTAATAGTTGATGCTACCATAAAGGAAATACGAATGATCTGATCCACTATTTTCCCACTTATTTATTTATTTAAATATATCCCAGTTCAAATGTACAGCCTGCGATTCCAACCCTTTACAACGCAAACTGATACATTGTCCTACCAATTGCTGGAACGCCTCACGTAACCCATCAACCAATTCAACCACCACGTCTTCGGCAGCCGTGCTAGCGTCAACCACTTTAATGACATCACCGATGCTCATGTTTAGCATTCTGTCCGTGACTGCAACGGACATATACGGCATTATGAAGCACGTGTGCGTACGTGCGAGCGTGTGTGTGTGCGTGTGACCTTGAGTGCGTGAATGCGTATGTGCGAGCATGTGTGCATGTGTGTGTGTATATATATATATATATATATATATATATATATATATATATATATATATATATGTATATATATATATATATATATTTTATATATAAATATATATATATATATATATATATATATATAAATATATATATATATATATATATCTGCCTGTTTGTCTGTATACATACATATATACATATATATATATATATATATATATATATATATATATATATATATATATATATATATATATAAATATATATATATATATATATATATATATATATATATATATATATATATATATATATATATATATATATATATATAATATATTTAACGTGTGTGTGTGTAAGTGTTTGCCTGAATGTGTGTGCGCGCGTATGTGAGTATGTATACGTGTATGTGCGCGCATGTGTGTACGTGTGTGTGCGCGCGTGTGTGTGTAGTCGTGTGTGCGCGCGTGTGTTTTTGGGTGCGTGTGTGAGTGCGTGCGTCCGTGCCTGTGTGCATATATCATGTTCCGTTAGAAATATACGGCAAACACGAGACATTGCCATCCACATACAAATACAACAAACCTCAATAATTCACAGAATACTCTCATGTGAATACGGTTCATACATTACCAGACCTATGTTTCGTGATTTTGTAAATTGATTCCGACAGTTCTGTTAAGCACACCTGGGAAGTCTGCGGGTCGCGTCATCACGGGTAGCGTCGTGTTGCTGACACACGCAGTGACCTCGAACTCTGCTTCCCGCATTATGATGACACTAGCCATACACTCGGCCGACAGCGTCGAGCACCAAGACACGTCCAATGAAACCTAGTTCAACGGCACACAACAAAGTGTTTCTGTCTTCAACTGATGCATAAGAAACATTGCTATCGATTATGCATCATATATCGAATAATTTATTAGTATGAATGCATGTCTTACGTTGCATAACGTCATTCGCGTGTGTTTCGGGCCTGTTGTTTTTTGCGCTAATATTTCATAGCAGCCTCTCACAAGATACTATTTAACGTGCAGGCATTTTCTGTGTAGTGTACACCGACAATTGTGTTGTTTCTAATACTATTTGAGATGATCATTTTGAATAATATAACATAGGAATTATTATTTAAATTATGGTTACCTTCACCACGTTGCTGATCTTCTGAATCTTGATATGAAGTAGCATTTTGACAACGTCCAAAACATCTATGTCAGTAAGAATTTCAATGTTGTCCTCCTTTGCTGAAATAAAATACTAATACTAAAAGACAGTAGTAATAAAACGAACATATTCATCAGCACAATTAAGATACAATTAAGATATGTGTGCGTGTGTGTGTGTGTGTGTGTGTGTGTGTGTGTGTGTGTGTGTGTGTGTGCGTGCGTGCGTGTGTGTGCGTGCGTGCGTGCGTGCGTGCGTGTGCGTCCGTACGTGCGTACGTGCGTGCATGCGTGTATGCGTGTATGCGTGCATGTGCGTATGCATGCGTGCGTGTGTGCGCACTTACCATAGTCATCTTCAAACACTTTATAACTTGCCGTCCATCTGTTGAAGCCTAGTTTCAGGTCAAGGTCACACGGGTCGTAGCGGACAAAAACAGTGAGTGCGTACCGATAGGTGAACAAGCTGGTGTCGGCACAACACCGCACGCTGTTGCACGTCTCATCGAAGCGACAATAGACGCTGTCGCCAACTCTGCTCGCGATGTCGAAACATTCTGTGGGTGTGAAGCATAACTACTGTGCATTGTGTAGGTAATAGTCAAAACCCATTACTACCTGCTCTCGTGAATGTGTTCTTATGCGTAAGTGTGTGGACGTGTGCTTCTCTGCGAATCTGTCCATGACTACTTGAGCATGTTCGAAATAACATTTCGCTGTATCCATTGATCAATCATGGATGGAGATATTGCAATAAAATGCACATGAATTATGTGAATGCATTATGTGAATGCAAAAAATTACTTACTTGGATCTGATTTGAGATAGCGATAAACGAGTGTTTCTCGGGAGCCATTAATCGGTTTGCCCCTCGCGAAGAGAGCTTGTTTCAATTCTGCGTCATCCATCATTTCAGGACTGACACATCTCTGATGTAGATCCCTCAAGGACTGAAATGCATAATGTATCAAATACACAAATACACACACAAGCGCGCGCGCGCACACACACACACACACATACACAAACACACACACACAAAACGCACGCAGGCTCGCACGCATGCACGCACACACACACACACACAC